>JAQQAC010019064.1:6160453-6174317 GCA_029783875.1 Phataginus tricuspis
TCATCAGGGAAATGCAAATTAAAACCACAATGAGATATCACCTCACATCAGTTAGGATGGCCAACATCCAAAAGACTAAGAACAACAAATGCTGGCGAGGATGCGGATAAAAGGAACCCTCCTACACTGCTGGTGGGAATGTCAGCTAGTTCAACCATTATGGAAAGCAATATGGAGGTTCATCAAAAAACTAAAAATGGAAATACCATTTGAGATGCAGGAATCCCACTTCTTGGAATTTACCCAAAGAATACAACTTCTCAGATCCAAAAAGACATATGCACCCCTATGTTTACTGCAGCACTTTTTACAATAGCCAAGATACAGAAGCAACCTAAGTGTCCATCAGTAGATGAATGGATAAAGAAGAGGTGGTACATATACACAATGGAATACTATTCACCCATAAGAAGGAAACAAATCCTGCTATTTGCAACAACATGGATGGAGCTGGAGGATATTATGCTCAGTGAAATAAGCCGGGCAGAGAAAGACAAGTGCCAAATGATTTCCCGCATTTGTGGAGTATAACAATGAAGCAAAACTGAAGGAACAAAATACCAGCAGACTCAGAGACTCCAAGAAGGAAGTAGTGGTTACCTGGGGAGGGGTGTGGGAGGGTGGGTGGAGAGGGTGGGAGAGGGGGATTGAGGGGCATTAAGTTTAGTACACATGGTGTGGGGGATCAAGGGGAACAGTGCAGCAGAGAGAAGGCAAATAGCGAATCTGTGGATTCTTACTACACTGATGGACAGTGACTGTATTGGGGTGTGGGTGGGGACTTGATAATATGGGTAAATGTAGTCACCACATTGTTTTTTCATGTGAAAACTTCATAAGAGTGTATGTCAATAATACCTTAATTAAAAAAAAAGAAAAGAACATGGACCTTAAAAAATTATTTAAAAAAAAGTTACTTCTGTGCGTCACCTTGACTAAGCTATACCCCAGTTATTTAATCAAACACTAATCTAGGTGTTGCTATGAATGTCTTTGTAAATATGGATAATATTCTATAACTAACTGACTTTAAGTAAAGGAGATTACCTTCAGTAATGTGAGTGGACTTTATCCAATCAGTTGAAAGCCTTAAGGGTAAAACAGGTTTCCTGGAAAAGAAATTGTGCCTCAAGAGTAAAGCTTGTATGTACATGTGTATGCATGCATGCATGTTTGTATGTGTATATTTATGTATATTGCATGTATACATAACATATACATATGCAACATATACATATGCAAAATACATATACACACATATATACATATGCAGTCAGTCATTATTTGTAGATTCTGTATATGATAACTTGCCTACTCAAGAAAATTTATTAGTAATCCCCAAAATGATACTTCATGATACTTTTGCAGTCATTCATGGACATGCATGAAGTAGTGAAAATTTTGAGTCTCCTGACACACATGTTCCCATCTAAGGTTAAACAGGCAAATCTCTGCCTTCTTTCAGATCTCATGCTGTAAGCAAGTCTCCTTTTTGTGGTTTATTTAGTGTCATTTCTTTTGAACTTTTGTGCTTTTCTTGATTTTTCTGTTTAAATGTTCCCCCTCCCCCCGCATAGTGGTAAAGGGCTACCTAGTGTTTATAAGCACAAGAAGATTGTGATGTATCTTACAGAGAAAACACATGTGTTAGATCAGCTTTGTTCAGGCAGGAGTGATAGTTCTGTTGACCATGAGTTCAATATTAATGAATCACACATATATTTAAATAAGATGTTTTTAAGCAGAAACACACATAAACCAAGGTTATGTATTGATCAGTTAATGAGAATATTGTGACCATTGACCCCAAGAACCTGACCTTGTATTTCCCCTAGTAACAGTGGCTCAGTATTTGCTCATTTAGTTTAACAGTAACATAATGGTGCATAACTACTAGGAATTGTCAATAACAATAATCCAATGTCTGTGTATGTGTATATATATACATATATATGTGTGTGTGTATATATATATATCCATCTATCCATATATCTCCTATTGGTTCTGTTTTCTCTGGAGAACCCTGACTTAATACACATGGCTATTGTCTTAGGTCATAAATTTATCTCCAGTGCTCCAAAGAGAAACAGAAAAAGAGCAGAGGAAGCAAGAGACAGAATGGGAAGCCAGGCACAGAAGCAATTTCAGATGAAGCTTCTGCCCTCTGTCATTAACTACAATCTCCCAAAAGGACATAAGTGTCCATGTACTTTCTGCTCTGGGTGGTCCTGGCAATGGACTCCGGTGCCCACACATCACCCTCTGAGGAAAAATGCATGGCCAAGCATGCACAAGTGAAGCAGCCTCAGGCTGGGAGGATAGAGGAGGAAATGACTAATAGATATCAAGATGGCACCAGTAAGAAGGGATCGCCCTTTATCTTTGTAAACCTCACCCCAGCTCCTAGCTGAGTGCCTGGTGTATAATAAATGTTAAATAAATGTTGAACAAATAATTGATCGATATTGTTGCATTTCACTAAGAGTTACATGTACAAACAAGGCAGAAGATCAACTATTCTCAGGAGTACTCTTCCATGCTTCTCTAGAGCGCAGCTGTTAAAAACATTTGTGAAAGGGAAGAGTTTTGAAAATATCTTCATGGCTACTTGACAGATAATTCCTTTTATAGAAGTCTGTGATAAAATTAAAGTTGTAAGTCTTTTACCAGAAAATTTTGAGAGCTTTTCCTAACAGTAAGACAGAGAAAAAGCCATACAAGCTATACATGATCAAAACAACTTTGAGAAATACAAAACATACATTGCCAAATCAGGAAACTTCCAATCTCTCTCTCTCTCATTCTTTTACACACAAACACAAACACACACACATACACAGGCACACACACACACGGAAGATTACTATTTCCATAAGAAAATTTCTACATTTATCATAAAATTCAAATATAAGTAAATAAATATTAGTTATCAGGACACTATGATACTAAGGTATCCAGAAAGTAAGGAAAGATATTTGTATGTAAAATGTGAGAAAATATATTTGTACAGATAATATCTAGAAGGGTACTTGCTTTTTGGGAGAATTATACCAACATTATGTACTTCCAGCCCATAGAAGTCTGGCTGATTTCTTAAAATGTTGTAAATACATTTTTTGGCAGGCAAAAAGGGCTGGATTACCCCATAAGGCAGTTGCAGAATTGCTCACCTCTCAGGGATAGGTCCCTATCACCAATAGAACCAGCCAACTCCTTAGCATAGCAGGTAAGATCTTTCCCCAGCGGTCTCCAACCTGTCTCTCCAGCCACATATCCTGCCCCTCCCCCATCAACAGAGTTTACAATGGGGCCACCCAAATTAGTCATACCTCCTCAGTGGAATAGGCCATGCTCTGGCGTGCCTGAGCATCTTTCTTCTTCCTGTTTCTTCTGCCTGGTACATCCTTACCCTCTATGGCAAACTCTTACTCATCTTTCAGGAACCAGCTCAAATAAACTGTGATGCAAGCAGACCTTGATCCTCTTATTTCAAGGCAGGTGAGTCAAGCCTACCTCTGTGCTCTCAGAGCTCCTTCCATATCCCATCTGGCGGAACTTTTATCATATTGTATTGTAATTGTGTCGTCTGTGAGCTTCCTAAGGCGAAGGACTATATCTTATTTATTTTTATTTCCACTGTGCTTTGGCCCATAACAAAATTTCAACAAATAAATCAATAACCTTTCAGTTATAGGAACAATGATGATATTAAATCTTTGGATAAATATAGGTAATAGGTGAAATATTTGTTATTTTAAGGATATTTAAGAGTATTGTAGAGCAAACAAAACATCAAAAAGTCTTTCTCAGAAGAGAATTATCATTAAGAGGTAAATCCAAAAGGGGATATAGAACGATATAATAAAATGTTAATCTAGGTACTTAAACATGTTAAATATTTTGAGAAAATGGGAATTTGGAATGAAGGATTAACTTGAAATTTGGGCTATCTTCCTAGAATTGAGCAGATGCTAGAGGGTAGAGTCGGTGTCCAGGAATTGAAAAAAGCAAAACCTGACCTACAACTTATCTGAAGAAAATTGTGGGGATGGGAGAGGATTATAGTCAAGTGGTGAGTGCCTGTAAGGCTCAACATGAAATAAGGGATAAATGTTCCAGTAGATAGGAAGAACTTGGAAATCAGTAGTCTAGAGCAGGTAATACTCAGAGGTCAATCAGACAGGCAGCTGACATATATCAGGAAGCCCCAGAAATAGGAAGCTCTAGATCAAGGATAGGACTCCAGGCACTTAAAAAGTTGACTACGGAGTCTAAGAAAGGAGTACCAACATGCTATCAAAACAGAAACTCAGGCATAAAGTAAGAAGACAGGAATACAGAGTCTGGAATTGGGATATATGATGGAAGATAGATGAAACATAATCCTAAATATGATTACCAAGTCAGGGCATATTGACAACTTGGAAATGGCAGCAGGATTAGTGAGATGCTGGTAATTGGAGTTCCTCACCAAGGGTTCCTAGAATTCCCCCAACCAATAATAGGACTGGTCCCAGCCACAGCTATACTAAAGGTGCTTTAGGGAATGAAAACTTTAGGTGAGGAGAGAGAGAAGATGCGGGGAGCCAAAAAGGTCAGAACAGATTTCAAAGGAAGGTGGTAAGGACACCTGCAAGGAAGGCTGGTTGCTCTCTTTAACATGCTAATGAGTTTTTGAAATATGCAAATGTCAGCACAGACCATGTGTGATTCATGATAAGGATGAAAGGAAGAAGGAGCGACCAACTTGCCTGATGAAGTCAAGGGCTTGAAGACTAAAGAGGTTTTGAATTGTTGAGAAATGGGAGGGAGAAAGAAGCGCTTCAAAGAAAAGATTAATTGATTCACAGTTGAGCAGTTCTGAAATGATACATCAAAGTCTCTAGAAGACAGAAAAAAAGAAGAGATGAAAAAATCAAGGGCAGAACTTGTAGAAAAGGAGCTCAAGGCAAGCTAGTACAATTTGTTTTGAAACCACCTTATGTTGTTGTAGATAACTTGATCCTCTGTAAAGTATTTTAAGCAGAATTATACAAACACGATTAGTTTACATCAAGGAAATATTTTCTGGAGATTATCCCATTAAGCCACTTTGATTCTTTGATAATTTTCTATACAGAATAATTGATTTTTTAATTTTTACTCATTGAAACTGAAATGACTTATTGAAATTGATTCCAACTTAAATATTATTCTGAAGCTATGATTATTCCATCAGATTTCTTGAGAATAGTATATTTTCCTGATTATAGCTTCCACGATTGCGATTGTCTCTGTCAGCTTTTCTAACAACCCCATTTCCACAGGTTGAATCTGTCATATTTAAACTTTGTCAAGACAAGTTGACTCTGGTATCAAATTTTAGTGATTAATAAACCTTATATTGTGAAGATTTAGCTTTTCCAGTTTTATTTAATGATTACTGTTTCCAGTAACTCTAATTTTGTCTAATCATACCCAATATGCTTTTTCTATAGATTTTTAGTCTTTAGCAAATATAAAATGTAAGGTTTTTATTATTATTTTATTTTGGGATATTTTTACCAAACATATTTATTACAATATTTACATGAGGGAGTAACTATGCAGAAACTAACAAACAAAAGGAACAAGAATGAATTCTATGAACTATTATTGTTAAAAAGAAAAAGAATGTATATATACTATGCTATCTTTTATATAAGAAAAAAGGAAAATTATATATATATCATATACATAAACACATACACATTTGCTAATTTTTGCAAAAAGAAACATGAGGTGGATTAAAGATGGCAGAATAGGAAGGCAAGATGGAAACCTCCTTCCAAAACACATAAAAGAGGAAAATACAGCAAATGCAGCTAGACCTGAAACAATCTGAAGACTGAAGAATCAACCCCTACACCTGAGGAAGAAGAGAGGACCACACAGAAAAGGGTAAGGCAGCATAGCTGAAATTGAGGAGGACCCAAGCCTTCCTACCTCAGCCTACAGGCAGGAGAAATAGGAACAGAGCAGGAAGGGGGTAGGAGCCCAGGAGCTCTGCATACCTGACCTGGTAGATCAGCTCCAGGAGCACGAGCCCACATTACACTGGGTTCTGGTGATTATTGGGACTGGACATCAGGGGCAGGTGGAACGCTCTGGGAGGCTGAGACTCCAGCCAGTGAGGAGGACAGGCATGCTCCTCCAATCCTAATACCCAAAGCAGAGGTGACAGTTTGAAATAATTCTGACAGTGGTACAGGTACCAGAGGTGACAAGGGTTGGATGGAACTCTCTCCTCAGGAGACAGGGCAGGTGGAAGATACCTCCTAGCCCTTCCTCAGTCCAACAGATTGGGAACTCTCGGGAGCCCTAGTTGCTCCATTCTTCTTGCTGGCAACACATCCCTGAGGCTCCTCCCTGCATGTGCTGCCAGCAGACAACCCACTTGGCCCAGCGGCAGCATCAGACTTTGCTGCCTGGAAGGCAGAGGAGACTCTCCCAGCCTGCTTGGCTCCATTTCAGCCTAACCAGCGAGATGCCTGGACGAGCAAGCCCCAGGAGCTCTTCCCCTGCTGGTGTTCAAATCCAGTCCTGCACGTCCATCCAGGGTACATCAGTCTGCCTACCCCATTAACACTGCAGCCCTGCCATTGCTGCGGGCCAGGCAGAGGGTGGCCCCACCCACAGCAAGCTCAACAGAGATTCCTGAGCTGATCACAAAGGCACAAGATCAAGCAAACTGCCCATCCAGACCTATACCAGACAGAAACCAGACAGAAAGGCAGCCTAACCCACAGCACACCAACAACTGGGGCCTCCGCAAAATAGAATCAAGCAGTAGAAAGTAAAGACTCTTGAGCTTCTGGGCACCATAGCACATCTTCTTTATAAAGCTATTATTCTGTAGACCAGAAAGCATAGCAGAGAAAGGAAGAAACACAGAATCCTGAGAAAATGAGCAGGCAGAGGAATTTCATCAAAACAAAACTTCAAGACAGAACCCCAGAAAAAGGGCTAAATGAAACAGAGATCACCAATCTTCTTGATAAAGATTTCAAAGTAAAAGTAATAAACATACTCACATATTTACAGAAAAGTATTCAAGATCTCAGGAAGGACTTCAACAAAGAGATAGAAAACTTAAAGAAGAGGCACTCAGAGTTGAAGAATAGAGTATCTGAAATGAAACATACAATGGAGGAATTTAAAAGTAGATTAGGTCAGGTGGAAGAGATGGTAAATGAAATAGAAATTAGAGAACAGGAAAACAAAGAAGCTGAGGAATAGAGAGAAAAAAGGACCTCTAGGAATGAAAGAATGATGAGAGCTGTGTGAGCAGTTCAAATGAAACAATATTCACATAATAGGGGTACCAGAAGGAGAAGAGAAAAACAAAGGGATAAAAGTCTCTTTAAGGAAATAATTGTTGAAAACTTCCCCAATCTGAAAAAGGAAGTAGATATTCAGGTCAAAGAAGCACAGAGAGCCCCTAACAAAAGGAACCATAGGAAGAAAACACCAAGGTATAGAATAATTAAAATGGCAAAGATCAAGGATAAGGAGAGTGTGTTGAAAGCAGTCAGAGAGTGATAAAAGATTACTTATAAAGGAAACCCCATCAGGCTATCAGCAGACTTCTCAGAAGAAATTTTACAGGCCAGAAGGGCATGGCATGATATATTTAATGTATTGAAACAGAAGGACCTCCAACCAAGTATCCTATACCTGGCAAGAGTATCACAATTTCCATATAAATAAAAGTTGAAGGACTCCGCTACCACTAAGCCAGTCTTACATGATATGTTAAAGTCACTGCTGTAGATGCAAATGACCCTAAGGCTAAGTAGCTTTCACCAGTGAAAATAAACCCACAGTAAAGGTAGTAGACAAACTAATTACCAAGAAAATATGATGTTAAAACAAAACAAAAGGAGCAAATCAACTATACACAAAATCAGTCAAGGGATACATAAAAAGTGAAGATTATGATATCCAATACAAAAAATGAGGAGTAGAAAGGAGGAAAACAAAAAGTACCTTTAGATTGTGTTTAAAATAGAGTAATCAGCAATTTAAGATATGCTATTACATAGTAAAGAAGATATCCTTGAACCTCTGGCAACCACAAAACTAAAGCATACAATAAATAAACACACACAAAAAATTAATTACTTAAAAAAAGAAAGAAATACAACATGAAAGAAAACCATCAACAACAAGACAAGAGTATAATAGAGGAAGAAAAGAACAGAGAGGTGATATAAAAAACAGCCTGAAAAAAATTAATAAAATGGCAATAAGTATGTATCTATTGACAATCACTTTAAATGTAAATGGACTGAATGCACCAATCAAAAGCCATAGAGTGACAGAATGAATAAGAATGTAAGACTCATCTATGTGCTGCCTACAAGAGACTCCTTTCAGACCCAAAGACATACACAGACTAGAAGTGAAGGGATGGAAAAGATATTTCATGCAAATCATAGCGAGAAAAATCAGCAGTAGCAGTACTTCTATCAGGCAAAATAGACTTGAAAACAAAGAAAGTAACAGGAGACAAAGAAGGACATGGCATAATCATAAAGGGCTCAGCCCAACAAGATGATATAACCATTATAAATAGCCATTCACTCAACACAGGAGCACCTACATATGTCAAATAAACACTAACAGAATTAAAGGAGGAAACAGACTGCAACACATTCATTTTAGGAGACTTTCACATACCACTCACATCAATAGACAGATCAACCAGACAGAAAATAAATAAGGAAGCAGAGGCACTGAACAACACATCAGATCAAATGTACTTCACAGATATCTACAGGACACTTCACCCAAAAACATAAGGATACACATTTTCCTCAAGTATGCATTGAATGTTCTCCAAGATAGATCACATACTAGGCCACAAGAAGAGCCTCGATAAATTTAAAAAGATTGAAATTGTATCAAGAAACTTCTCAGACCACAAAGGTATAAAACTAGAAATAAATTACACAAAGAAAACAAAAAGACATAAACATACATGGAGACTAAACAAATAATCAATGGATCAATGAAAAAATTAAAACAATAATCAAGCAATACATGGAGAAAAATGAAAACAAAAACACAACACCCAAAACCTGTGGGATGTGGCAAAGGCAGTTCTAAGAGGAAAGACCATAGCAATACAGGCTTACCTCAAGAAACAAGAATGATTCCAAATAAACAGCCTAAAATCACAATTAAGAAAACTAGAAAAAGAAGAACAAATGAAACCCAAAGTCAGTAGAAAGAAGGATATAATAAAGATCAGAGCAGAAATAAAATAAGGAAGAATAAAACAAAAGAAAAAAAATCAATGAAACCAGGAGCTGGTTCTTTGAGAAAATAAACAAAATAGATAAACCCCTAGCCAGATTTATCAAGAAAGAAAGAGAGTCTACACAGATAAACAGAATGAGAAATGAAGAAGGATTAATCACAATGGATACTGGAGAAATACAAAGAATTATTAGAGAATACTATGAAAAATTATATGCCAATAAATTGAACAACTTAGAAGAAATGGACAATGTCCTAGAAAAATACAACCTTCCAAGACTGACCCACAAAGAAATAGAAAATCTGAACAGACCAATTACCAGCAATGAAATCGAACTGGTAATCAAAAACTCTTCAAAAACAAAACACCAGGTACAGGCAACATCATAGTCAAATTCTACCAAACATTAATACCCATTCTTCTGAAAGCATTCCAAAAAGTAGAAGAGGATGAAATACTTCCAAACTCATTCTATGAGGCCAGCATCACTCTAATACCAAAACCAGGCAAAGACAACACAAAAACAGAAAATTACAAACCAATATCCCTGATTAACAGAGATGCAAAAATCCTCAACAAAATATTAGCAAACTGAATCCAAAATTACATCAAAAGGATCATCCATCATGACCAAGTGGGATTTATTCCAGGGATGCAAGGACGGTACAATATTTGTAAATCAATCAATATCATACACCACATTAACAAAAAGAAGGATAAAAAACACATGATCATCTCAATAGATGCTGAAACAGCATTTGAAAAAATTCAACATCCTTTCATGGTAAAACTCTCAACAAAATGGGTATACAGGATACTACCTCAAAATAATACAGGCCATATATGACAAACTCACAGCCAACACCAGACTTAATAGTGAAAAGCTAAAAGTTTTTCCACTAAGATTGGGAAAAATAAAAGGATGCCCACTTTCACCACTTTTATTCAGCATAGTACTGGAGGTCCTAACCAAAGCAATCAGACAACACAAAGAGATAAAAAGACATCCAAATTGTTAAGGAAGAAGTTAAACTCTCACTGTGCAGGTGAAATGATATTATACATAGAAAACCCTAAAGACTCCATCAAAAAACTACTACTAATAACTGAATTCAGCAAAGTTGCAGGATATGAAATTAAAACACAGAAATCTGCTGCAATTCAATATACTAACAATGAACTAGAAGAAAGAGAAATTAGGAAAACAACTCCATTTACAATTGCATCAAAAAGAATAAAATATCTAGGAATCAACCTAACCAAGGAAGTGAAAGACCTATACTCTAAAAACTAAAAGACATTCATGAAATTAAAGAAAACACTAAAAAATGGAAATGGTAAGAATTAATATTGTCAAAATGGCCATTCTGCCCAAAGCAATTTACAGATTCAATGCAATCCCTATCAAAATTCCAACATTCTTCAATGAACTAAAACAAATAGACCTAAAATTCCATATGAATTCCACAAAAGATCCCAAATAGCCAAAGCAATCCTGAGAAGGAAAAATAAAGTTAGGGGGACTATGCTCCCTGACTTGAAGCTCTACTACAAAGCTACACTAACCAAATCAATTTAGTACTGGCACAAGAACAGACCCATAGATCAATGGAACAGAAAAGAGAACCCAGATATAAACCCATGCATATATGGTCAACTAATATATAATAAAACAGCCATGAATATACAATGGGGGAAAGACAAATTCCTCAAAAACTGGTGTTGGCAAAACTGGGTAACTACATGTAAGAAAATGAAACTAGATTATTGTCTAACTCAATACACAAAAGTAAACTTGAAATGGATCAAAGATCTGAATGTAAGTCATGAAACCATAAAACTCTTAGAAGAAAACATAGGCAAAAATCTCTTGAATATAAGCATGAGCAATTTTTCCTGGACATACCTCCTCAGGCTAGCAAAACAAAGTAAAAAATGAACATGTGGAACTACATCAAACTAAAAAGCTCTGTACAGCAAAGGACACCATCAGCAGAACAAAAAGGCATACTACAGTATGGGAGTATATATTCATAAATGACTCATCTGATAAGGGGCTAACATCCAAAATATATAAAGAACTCATACACCTCAACACCCAAAAAACAAATAACCTGACCAAAACATGAGCAAAGGCCCTGAACAGAAACTTCTCCAAAGAAGAAATTCAGATGGCCAACAGGCACATGAAAAGATGCTCCACATTGCTAATAATCAGGGAAATGCAAATTAAAACTACAATGAGATATCACCTCACACCAATTAGAATGGCCACTATCCAAAAGACAAGAACCAACAAATGCTGGCGAGGATGTGGAGGAATAGGAACCCTCCTACACTGTTTGTGGGACTGCAAATTGGTACAACCTCTGTGGAAAGCAGTATGGAAATTCCTCAAAAAACTAAAAATAGAAATACCATTTGACACAGTAATTCCACTCCTGGGAATTTACCCGAAGGAAACAAGATCCCTGATTCGAAAGATAAATGCACCCCTATGTTTATCACCACACTGTTTGCAATAGCTAAGATATAGAAGCAACCTAAGTGTCCATCAGTACATGACTGGAGAAAGACTAGGTGGTACATGTACACAATGGAATATTATTCAGCCATAAAAAGAAAAGAAATCCTGCCATTTGCAACAACATGGATGGATCTAGAAGGTATTATGCTCAGTGACATAAGCCAGGCAGGGAAAGGCAAATACCATAAGATTACACTTGTTTGTGGAATATAAAAACAAAACCAAATAGAAGGAACAAAACAGCATTAGGCTCAAACACTAAGAAGTAACTAGTGGTTACTAAGAGAAAGGGGAGTAGATGGGGAAGAGGAGGAGGGGAAGGGGGACTGTCAAACTACTGTGATGTAACTTGATTGATTGGTTGATTAAATAAATATAAATTGATTAGATAGAAATTAGACAGATTGATTAGATAGATTTAATAGATGATAGAAGATAGGATAATTAAATGATAAATATATAGACAGAATATAGATATAGATAGATAGATAGATAGATGGATAGATAGATAGATAGATAGATAGATAGATAGATAGATAGATAGATTATAAATCAATAGATAGATAGAAGCACAAGGAGAATAAACCAGAAACTAATGGCAAAGGATATCTGTATGTGTGGATGGAAATGCATATATGGGAATAAGACTTTGCTGAGTATGAATTTTTTACATACTTCACTGTTTTGAAACATTTACATGTATTGCCTATTCAAAAACTAAAATGAAAATAACTAAATAAACCCACAAAATGAATCTAACAAATAATAACCCAGAAAAATATTCATTTGTTTATTATTCTGAGCTTGTTTATTACAAAATGAGGGGTGGTTCTCCTCAGATGGTCTACTAATATCTGGTGAGTTCAATTCATCTACATATGTCTTTTCACTTTGTGGGCAATGTGCTAACTGTTCGTGCTACTGGTGGAAAAGCAGAGGGTAAGTCTAAAAGTCTTTCAGTGATGGTCAGACAGTTCAACTCTGTTAATTTGTTATAAAAAAAAATCTGTTCATAATTGGAAGAAAGACTAGCCCAAGATTTCCCCCAAAAAGAATAAAGTGGCAGAGTGGCTGGGTCAGTAGGGTATTTGCCTTTCCTTTCTTTTCGGAAGGAAGAATCCCAGAAAGTTGAAGGCTATATCAGTTTTGATCTTAGGTATAACCAACACAAATAGCAACAAAAGGGAGCATATGAAACTGCATAATGAAAACAAAAATTATTTTCATTCCCAGAAGAAAGTAAAGACAATACAACTGACCTCAGTAGCAAAAACCTTATCAAGGGGCCTCCTGAAAATTCAGGGGAAGAGGAGTTGCAATGTCTGGAAGGGAATTTCTGAGACATTAGGTCCAGTCTAGGCCATAAAGACTTTATATGAAAAAAAAACCACACACAAGTGCCCTTGATCTAATAAAAACAGCTGATGGTGGGGAGGGAAATCACAGAGAAGGAACAAAGCAAGGGCTGTTCAGCTCCACATGGTCTCTAAGAGAGCAACGTCCCACTTCTCACCAAGTGGTAACTGTGGAAGACTAACCCTGAAGAAATGAAAAGAAGAACCTGGTCTTTAGGTTAAATGGGGTTACAGCATGTTAGGTAAGCGGAAGGGTAGGATATTTTGTAAGAAGACACCAAAATTTTGCTCAAAAGTTAAGTTTCAAGAATTCCCTACACAGGGACACTTCCGGGAAGATGGCGACATGAGCAGGGCGGCAGAAATCTCCTCCCAACACTATATTTATCCATGAAAACACAGTAAATACAACTATTCATAAAAGAGAGACCAGAATACACAGGAAAGTGCACAGCGTGCAGCTACACCTGAGAGGACTCGGCACCCTGAGAGGCGGGTAAGATACGGAGCCGTGACCCGGCAGGACCCGAGCACTCACCCACCCCAGTGTACCAGTGGGAGGAGAGGATTCAGAGCTGGGAGGGCATGGAAGTACAGGCCCGCAAAATAAGCAGCCCCAGGGATCTGCATGGGGAGCGTGGACACACATCGCCCAGTGTAGCGGAGATTGGAGAGACAGAGGGATCAGCAGGATCTGAG
>JAQQAC010019064.1:6174817-6258203 GCA_029783875.1 Phataginus tricuspis
GGACACCATCAGTAGAACAAAAAGACATCCTACAGTATGGGAGAATATATTCATAAATGACGTATCCGATAAGGGGTTGACATCCAAAATATATAAAGAACTCACGCACCTCAACGAACAAAAAGCAAATAATCCAATTAAGAAATGGGCAGAAGACATGAATAGACCCTTCTCTAAAGAAGAAATTCAGGTGGCCAACAGGCACATGAAAAGATGCTCCACATCGCTAATCATCAGAGAAATGCAGATTAAAACCACAATGAGATATCACTTCACACCAGTGAGGATGGCCAACATCCAAAACACAAACAACAGCAAATGTTGGCGAGGATATGCAGGAAAGGGAACCCTCCTACACTGCTGGTGGGAATGCAAATTAGTTCATACATTGTGGAAAGCAGTATGGAGGCTCCTCAAAAAACTCAAAACAGAAATACCATTTGACCCAGGAATCCCACTCCTAGGAATTTACCCTAAGAATGCAGCAGCCCAGGTTGAAAAAGACATATGCACCACTCTGTTTATAGCAGCACTATTTACAATAGCCACGAAACGGAAGCAACCTAAGTGTCCATCAGTAGATGAATGGATAAAGAAGTGCTACATATACACAATGGAATATTATTCAGCCATAAGAAGAAACAAATCCTACCATTTGCAACAACATGGATGGAGCTAGAGGGTATTATGCTCAGTGAAATAAGCCAAGCCAAAAAAGACAAGTATCAAATGATTTCATTCATATGTGAAGTATAAGAACAAAGAACAACAACAAAAACAAAAAAGAAGGAACAAAACAACAGCAGACTCACAGAACCCAAGAACTGACTAATAGTTACCAAAGGGAAAGGGACTAGGGAAGATGGGTGGGAAGGGAGGGATAAGAGGGTAAAAGGGGCATTGCGATTAGCAGAAGTAATGTTGGGGGAGCATGAGGAGGGCTGTACAACTCAGAGAAGACAAGTAGTAATTCTATAGCATCTCACTACGCTGATGGACAGTGACTGTAATGGGGTTGGTGGGGGGACCTGATGAAGGGGGTAGTTTAATCGCCATGGTATTGCACATGTAATTGTAGATTAATGATACTAAAATAAATTATTTAAAAGAAAAAAGAATTCTCCACACAGACTCATTTTTATACATTAGCTTTTATCTTATCTTCATCTCTAAATGCAAAGTTTACTGTAAACCTTCGTGTTTTAGGCACTTATTGCAAGAGTTTTTACGACTACCAACGTTTTAGTGCAATGACCCTCTTTTGAACTTCATATGTATTGATTTTCAATTTATTCCATAATAAAGCTCCTAAATGTAGAGGATCAACTACAGCATTATTCCAATTTTAATAGTACAGTCGTGTAAATAGTTCCTAGCTTGCACTGAAATAGTGGATTGCTGCTTTCTTCTAAAGTTTAAAACTACAAATATCTACACTTTCTAGATCCTTTCTACCGGTCTCGTCCATCCTGACCATTTCTCCTTACAGCCTTGCACATTCACAAGCTGGTTTTGCTTTTGTTTTTAACACAACACTATTGTGATTGACAGCCTAGCGGGCTAAGTTATGTTCATGCTCTACATGTTAATTCGGAAGTTCAGATAGGGCCTGCATACACAGAATTGCCAAAATGAAAAAAATTACTGGATAGACTAAAATATCGCAGCATTTTTAATTAGTCTACAAGATATATTTCAATGCACAGTTTATTATATTTAATTTGATGCTCAATTCTCATTAAAATGATTGCCCTTAATTCCAGCTACTTCAGGAATGGTTATCAAATTGCACATTGAAACAAGAGACCTTGTTTGCAAATCACTTAACCTTCCAATTCATTAAGCAAAGAATTAAAACAACCATATTTAACCCTTAGACAAACAATAAAGTGCACTAGAGATTGTTGGAACAATATGTGCTATTAAGCTCAAGTATGACATTTTATGTGTAATTAGTACATCTCTTCAAAAATACCATGAGTTAAAAGGTAGCAATAAAATCAGAAAGAGAGTGATACGTAGAGAGAAACTTGATTCAGGAAGATATCACAATCAGATTGGTTGACCAAAAATGAAATATTCTTTATAACCTAACTTCTAAAATTCTACTCCTACCATCTTTAAAAAAAGAGCAATTACCAACAGTTCATATTAACAACAATTTCTGGATTATCCTCTCCTTTTCAGCTTTTCCTCTCTTTTCTGCCTGCTGCCTATTGAGACAGGGAAAGATGGTGAGGAAAGAGCCTCCGTCTCGTTAGAGCAGGACAAGGGCCTCAGGAAAGGGAAGAACGGCTGCGGTGAACGTCCTTGGTTTGCTTGCTAGCAGGGCCGCATGAGCCAAATTAGAAATACAGGCAACTTTCAATGAGATTAGTTAAAACAATGAATAGCTTACCAGTAGGAACCAACGCAAATAAAGCATCAGTTAAATTTGAGATATAGACTCCTAGACAAAGCCCAGACACGGGCACTCTTGTCCCTTCCCAGTGAGCACTGGGAGTTCTGTACTTTTGCTTCCTCTGAATAAAAAAGCCTTTCTTCTGCTTATCTACTTTGAGCATTTGTCAGTTTCATTCTTCAACTCCGTGAACACAACCTGGTCTCATCGCTTGGGGGCTCGTCTGGGATTTCCTTCTTAGGTGAGTATCGGCATCTAGACTCCTTCTTTTCTTTCACTGTCCTCATGCTAAGACGCCTTCGGTGGTGCAAGGTATCAGGCCCCTGTCAGCCATGTAAGTGGGACTAGCCTGGCTGCCAGCCTCAAATCTCCAGCACTGGGTTCCTCTGAGTGTCTCTCAGTGGATCCCCTGTCTGCCTCGGGAGTCGGGAATGTTGGCTGAGTGGGGCCAGATTCTCTTCCAAAGCTCTCCTTGGATGCGAGGGGCTGAGGAAGGCAGGCGATGGGCTCTCAAAGGTCTCCTGTTGGAACTCAGGCCCCGACTGCCCAACCTGGTGTCCATAAGGAGCTGCTTCTCCTTCTGTCTCACTCTCCCGGGTGGCGCGGGGCAAGCTGGGGGAGGCTCCCCTGGGTATCCCCTCTTGCAAGTGACTTGGGTGACCTTGTTCAGCTCCTTGCAGAAAGCCCCTGATGTGGACTGAGCACTCCTTGGGTTGTTCCTTTACTGTCTGTTTATTTTTACGGAATAAATGATGTCTCCCTCGCTGGGACCCCTCAAGTGTCCAGGTCCGATATTCATTGATGCCAGCTAGGCAGCGAATGCTCTCAGCTCCCACTTGTCTGTCCTGCTTTCTCTTTTGATCGGAGGCATTTCTGGGTGCCCGTCAGCTGTCTTTAAAGCAAGAGCATGGCTGCCAGTCTCAAGTCTCAGTGAAGGGTCTCATGGTGACCTGGGCTCATGAATCCCCCATCTTCAGATGGGAATATTGGTGTTTCCTGGTGCCGTTTCTTTCCTTTCTCTATATCACCCATCTGTGAGAAACCCGTTAGAATGTCACTTGAGAGTGGGCTGCAGGGAGGGGAGGAACCAGACGGCCCCCGCCTCTGGGGCCCTTCTCCCCATAGTCACACTTTCCTGCGAGAGGCAATGAACAGGGCCCTCACAGGGACAGAATAGTCTTGCCTGCTCCAAGTAATTGGGAACCCTTCAGGCTCATGCCCCTGGGGCCCATTTGGTGACTCAATCTAGCCACGCCGGTGAGAGGAGCCCTACTTACTCCTTCTCCAAGGAGTCCTGCCCTTTCTCCACTGTAGCCTGAAAGCCAAGGTATTTGAGGACTCGGAGCAGAGGGAGGAAAGAGAATACTGGCTCTTAGGCCTAAATCTAGGAGTGTACCTTACTCTCCAACTTAGAACAGGGGACCATGAGTGGGGTCATATCATACGTCAGGCAGTTTTCCTCAAGACCCGAGTTGGAAGGCCACTTAATTTGGACCCTCCATCAATTTCAGCAGGGTGGGACTACATTCCCTCTGACAAAGTGCATGTTAAAATCTCTTCGAGTGCCTAGTACTAGAACTCTATCTCCACCTCCACTGGCATATGTGCCACTGAGAGGTGCGATACTTAAAAACTGGGGTGCAGATGACATTTTCTTCGCAGCAAAGGTGGTAGTGGGAGTGCCAGTAGAGACCCCTCAGGCCAGTCTCCTGCACCCCTGCCCTACGCGGGTCAAGGTAGGGCTATCAAGTATGCCATGCTGGTAAGGAGTCGTTAAGTCCAGCAAGCCCAAGGAGGGTGATGAACCACTGTCACCTAGGCTCCCAGTGCGAGGGGACACCCTTACCAAAGAGAGGTTCAATCGGGTGATGGACACCAGTCTTTCTCTCTTTTTCAGATGGGAGCTTTGTCTTCAAGCCTGAAATCAGGCATGCTGCTAGCAGTACTCTGAAGACCTGGGAACAGTTTGATCCCCAGATCCTGAAGAAGTGTCTTATATTCTTCTGCACTCAGGCATGGCAGCAGTACAAATTATCTGATGGAGAGACATGGCCCCCACAGAGAAGCACTAACTAGATCTGTTTTGTCATAAGGAGCGTAATTGGTCAGAGGTCCAGTACGTATAGGCTTTCTTTGCACTTAGGGACAGACCAAACATGTGTAGATTCTGTGGGCTCACACCTGCCTCGAGCACCCTGACAAATTCCTCACCCTCAGCCATCTCTTGTCCCCCACATCCTCGGCCCCCAGAGAAAAGTCAATCAACTAACCTGAAACCCCCAGCAGTTGCCAGGCCTGAGCGACAGGCTCCTGGGCCCGTACTACCAAAAAGCCCACCTTCCTCCCTGCTGCCCCTACAGCAAGTAGCAAATGGAGGGTGGGGACCAGTGAGGGTACACATCCCTTGCTCTCTCCAGGACTTAAGGCAGATAAAGACCGATATGGGAAAGTTGGCAGATGATCCTGACAAATATCTGGAGGTTTTCCTGAGCCTGACCCCGTCCTTTGAGCTAACTTGGAGAGATGCTTTGCTCCTGGTGAACCAAACCCTGACGGGGTAGAGAAGGACAGAGTGATTAACAGTGCACAGGAATGAGGAGATGAATGGCGTGCTGTAAACGCCCAGGGCAAGACAGACAAGGAGCTGGCTAGTTACCCTATGGGGAGCCAGGCCGTGCCCCTGAGCGATCCTAAGTGGTCCTCAGACACAGATGACACAGATAATTGGGATAGAAATCACTTCATCACACGCACTGTGGAGTGCCTGAGGAGAGTGTGCACTAAGCCCTTAAATTATTCCAAGCTGTCTGATGCGACTGGGTAGATAAGGAAAGCCCTTCTGCCTTTCTGGACCGGCTGTGGGAGGCGTTAAAGAAACATACGCCCATAGTCTCGAGTCAATGGAGGGCCAAGTCATTCTTCAGGACAAATTTATTACCTAATCAGCCCAGGTATCAGGGGGAAGTTAAAAAATTGGCATTTGGCTCTGAACAAGATTTAGAAATCCTGCTGAAAACTGCTACTTCAGTCTTCCACAACCGTGATGAGGAGGAGAGAAAGGAAAAGATAGGAGGAAAATGCAAGAGGCAGAGGCTCTTGCTACAGCCCTACAGGGGGTAAGCCGAGGGGCTCCAGGAGCTGGAAGGAGGAGAGTGAGGCCAAGGGCCTGCTTCCTCCGTAACAAGGAAGGACATTTCCAGTGGGAGTGCCTGAATGAGGCCAGAGCCTGGCCACTGAAGCCATGCCCTCTTTGTAAGGGGGTCACTGGAAGTGGGACTGCCCCAGAGGCGCAGGACTGAAGCGGCCTGGGGCTGCCCACTTTCGCTCCTCTCTCTGTCACACCACCAGGAGCCCTGGGTAATCCTAACTGTAGGAGTCCACACTATTAATTTCCCTTTGGATAGAGGGGCCACATATTCTGTCCTCCTTTTCAATCCTGGACCTCCATCCTCCTGGTCTGTAACCACCAGAGGTGTATCTGGGAAGCCAATGACCAAATTTTTTACACAGCCTTTAAGTTGTGACTGGTACTCATTGTTTTCTCCTGCTTTCCTAGTCATTCCAGAAAGCCCAGCCCACCTCCCAGGAGGGACACATTCTCCAAAGCCCAGGCCTCAGTGCACAGGAACCTGGAAAGTCCAGAGGTTCTGTGCTGCCCTTTGACTGAATGGACATCAGTCCTGAGGTCTGGGCCACCGGGGGTAAGTTTGGGAGAGCAGTTTCGGCCCAGCCAGTACACATTACTCTTAAAGACTCTAACCACTTTCCCCACCAGAGACAGCACCTACTTAAGCCTGAAGCCTGAAAAGGACTCATAGCAGTCATTGAAAATTTAAAGAGACAAGGCCTCCTGACCCTTTGCAACAGCACTTGCAATACACCAATTGTAGGTGTCCAAAAGCCTAATGGGGAATGGCGCTTTGTGCAGGCCCTCCACCTTATCGACAAGGCAGTTGTTCCCCTACACCCTGGAGTGCCTAATCCTTACACCCTGCTTCTTGGATCCCTGAGGAGGCAGCCTGGTTCACAGTGTTAGACTTAAAGGATGCTTTCTTTTGCACCCTAGTGGCCAAGAGTCACAGGTTTTGTTTGCCTTTGAAGACCCCTCTGACTCCTCAACTCAGCTGACATGGACAGGGCTGCCCCAGGGCTTCCGAGATAGCCTCCACCTGTTCAGATAGGTGCTGACCAAAGATTTAGCCTCCTTCCAACCGCCAAGGCAGGCAGCAGTTATTCAGTGTGTAGATGACATTCTTCTCCTCCATGCTGATACTAGGGAGGAGTGTGATCAGGTTACTCAGAACCTCCTCAGTTACCTTGCTGAGTGTGGCTACAGGGTGTCCCAGTCTAAGCCACAGATCAGCCAGCGAAAAAGTAAGATACCTAGGACTTGAACTCTCCCACGGACTCTGTGCCTTAGGGGAAGAGAGGGTGACACCCTGTTCCTAGCCCACTCAGACAGCTCGGGGTCTTCCTCGGCATAACTGGCTATTGTAGGATCTGGATTCCCAGATATGGGGAGCTGAACAGACCTTTACACCAGCTATTAAAAGAGGTCCAGCAGGATGGGCAACTGACCCTACAATGGGAGGCAGAGGCTTTTCAGGCCTTTAAAGCCTTTCAAAAGGCCCTGCTTCAGGCCCTAACTCAGCCTACAGGTAGTCAGTCTGATCTTTTTGTCACTGAGAGGTCAGGAATAGCTCTGGGATCCTGACCAACCCCAAGGAGCGATGCTAACAACCCGTGGCATTCTTGAGCAAGGACTTGGCCACAGTACCCAAGGGGTGGCCATATTGTCTCTGAGCAGTGGTGGCAGTGGTCTTGCTGGACCAAACTTATCACGGGTCGGGATCTAATGGTTCACACCCCACATGATGTGTCAGACACTCTGAATACCAAAGGAGAGCATGGCTGTTGACAGCCAACTCCTCAGGTACCAGTCGCTTCTTCTTGAAGGAACTATAGTCCAGCTGTGGACATGTTCTGTCTTAAATCCAGCTTTTTTCTGGATCCACAGGAGGAAACCCCAGAGCATAACTGTCAACAGGTATTGGCTCTAAACTCTTCTGCTTGTAAGAATCTGAAGGACATCCTCTCCCACATGTGAACTTAACTATGTTTACAGATGGGAGTTCATTTGTGGAAGGAGGGAAGCACAGAGCAGCATATGCCATAGTCTCTCCTTTTAACATTTTAGAGAGTCAGCCTCTCCCACCTGGTATGAGCACACAATTAGCAAAGCTCATGGCACCAACCAGGGCACTAGAGGCAGGAGCAGCAAAGAGAGTCAACATATACACCAACTCTAAATATGCATACTTAGTCCTCCATGCGCATGCTGCTTTCTGGAAGGAAAGGAACTTTTTACAATTTCAGAGGGAAGCCCTATAAAGTGCCACCGGGAAATAGGATGCTTATTACAAGCTGTCCACAAGCCCAAGAAAGCAGCAGTCATCCACTGTAAGGGACTGCCAATGAAACAGCAGAAAGGACAGAAGGGCGGATCAACAAGCCAAGCTGGCAGCCCGACAGGGCATTCTGAGGTGCAGGCCCTCTCCTGTGGACTGGGTCCCCCACAGATGTGAGGCCCCACCGTAGCCCAGAGGAGCTACAGGAGGCTCTCTCTCAGGGAATTATAATTCTCCCCCATGGGTGGCTTCAAACTGAGGAGGGCAAACTCATCCTACCCCCGGCAGCCCAGGGAAGGTCCTCAAAACACTGCATCAGACTTTCTACATAGGAATTAAGAATACTTAACAGATATAGAGAAAGATGGCGGCATGAGAGGTGAGACAGAGGCTTCCTCCTAAAACCGCATATAATATGAAAATATAACTAATACAACTACTCTTGAAAGAGCAACAGGAAAGAGGAATGCAACAGACTGCATACACCTGGAGACAAAAGCAGACGTCACGGAAAAGGGTAACATACTAAAGCTGTGGTCCTGCGGGATCCAAGCCCTTCCCCCACCCCAGCTCACCGGCAGGAGGAACAGGAACGGAGCTGAGAGGGAGTGGAGATCTGGGACTGCTGAATACCTAACTCTGGAGATCCGCTCTGGGAGCACAAACCTACATTTCATGGTGCTTGCTTGATACTCTCATAATTAGGGGGTTGGAAAGCTAAGGCAGGCAGAATTCCTGGAGAGACTAAGATTCCAGCTGCTTGTGGAAAGCAGGGATCTATATCCAGCTGCTCTGGGACAAAAGAAAGGTGGGCAGTCTGAGGGACTTCCTAACAAAGAAGCCCTTAGCAAGAGGGCTGCTAAAGGGGCAAGGATTGCACAGAGCTTACTGCTCAGGAGAAAGGACAGGTAGACAAAATTGTCTGGGAGCACTCTGCCCAGCAGGTTGGGATCTTTCATGATCTTCGGGTGCTCCAGCGCCCTGGCTGCCTGCACAGCTCCAGGAGCCCCTTCTGTGATGGGCAGATGGCTGCACCTTTCTCCTGGCCAGCCCCACTGGGCTTGCAAACCTGGAAACCCTACCCTGGCGTTGGGCCTGCCAGAGGGAAGATCTGTCTACAGTAACTAAAAACACAAAGCACAGAGGCTTATACCTGTGTGCTCGGCCCACTGGTTCAGACAGTGGAGACAGGCACAGCAGCAAGGAAGCAGGAAACACCTATTTCTTCCCCCAAGGCACCAATACCACTCCCCTGCAATCCCCCGACATTGCTTCAGGGGCTGAGCAGCTCCAGAGAGTAGAGCTTCTATGCACTAGAGGGCGCCATACACAAATATGAAACGCCAAAGGAACCTGGTCCAGAGTAAAATTATTAATACAACTCCGGAGAAAGATTTAAATGGTATTGACCTCATGACTCTTCCTGAAAGAGAGTTCAAAATGAAAATCATTAACATGCTCATGGAGGTATGGAAAGATATTCAAGAACTCAGGAATGAGTTACACTCGGATCCAATCACTGAAGAGTGAAATGGATGGTATTAAAAGCAGATTGGATATGGTGGAGGAGACGATAAATGAAATAGAAACTAGAGAAGAGTAATAAAAAGAAGCTGAGGAACAGAGAGAAAAAAGGATCTCCAAGAATGAAAGAATATTGAGAGAACTGTGTGACCAATCCAAACGGAACAATATTCGCATTATAGGGGTACCAGAAGAAGAGAGAGAAAAAGGGATAGAAAGTGTCTTTGAGGAGGTGATTGCTGAAAACTTCCCCAATCTGGGGAAGGAGATAGTCTCTCAGGCCATGGAGGTGCGCAGATCTCCCAACACAAGAGACCCAAGGAAGACAACACCAAGACATATAGTAATTAAAATGGCAAATATCAAGGATATGGACATGCTATTAAAAGCAGCCAGAGAGATAAATAAGATCACATACAAAGGAAAGCCCATCAGGCTATCATCAGACTTCTCAGCAGAAACATTACAGGCCAGAAGGGAGTGGCATGATGTATTTAATGCAATGAAACAGAAGGGCCTTGAACCAAGATTACTTTATCTGACAAGATTATCATATAAATTTGAAGGAGGGATTAAACCATTCTGAGATAAGTAAAAACTGAGAGACTTTACCTCCCACAAACCATCCTACAGTGTATTTTGGAGGGACTGCTATAGATGGAAGGGTTCCTATGGTTTAATAGCTGTCACCAGAGGTAATAAAACCACAGTAAAGAAAGTAAAACAGCTAATTACTAAGAAAATGCAAAATTAAATTAACTATCCCCAAAGTCAATCAAGGGATAGACAAACAGTACAGAATATGATACCTAATATATAAAGAATGGAGGAGGAAGAAAAAGGAGGAGAAAAAAAAAACAACAAAAAAAGAACCTTTAGATTGTGTTTGTAATAGCACATTAAGTGAGTTAAGTTAGACTCTTAGATAGTAAGGAAGTTAACCTTGAACCTTTGGTAACCATGAATCTGAAGCCTGCAATGCCAATAAGTACATACCTTTCAAAAATTACCGTAAATGTAAATGGACTGAATGCACCAGTCAAAACTCATAGAGTCACTGAATGGATAAAAAAACAAGACCCATCTATACGCTGCCTTCAAGAGACTCACTTTAAACCCAAAGACATACACAGACTAAAAGTGAAGGGATGGAAAAGATATTTCATGCAACTAATAGGGAGAAAAAAACCCGGAATTGCAGTACTTATATCAGACAAAATAGACTTCAAAACAAAGAAAGTCACAAGAGACAAAGAAGGACATTACATAATGATAAAAGGGTCAATCCAACAAGAAGATATAACCATTATAAATATCTATGCACCCAACACAGGAGCACCTACATATGTGAAACAAATACTAACAGAATTAAAGGGGGAAATACAATGCAATGCATTCATTCTAGGAGATGTCAACACACCACTCACTCTGAAGGACAGATCAACCAGACAGAAAATAAGTAAGGCGACAGAGGCACTGAACAACACATTAGAACAGACGGACCTAACAGACATCTACAGAACTCTACACCCAAAAGCAGCATAATACACATTCTTCTCAAGTGCACATGGAACATTTTCAAGAATAGATCATATACTAGGACACAAAAAGAGCCTCGGTAAATTCAAAATGATTGAAATTGTACCAACCAGCTTCTCAGAGACCAAAAAGGAATGAAACTAGAAATGAATTATGCCAAGAAAATGAAAAATCCCGCAAACACATGGAGGCCTAATAACATGCTCCTAAATAATCAATGGATCAATGACCAAATAAAAACAAAGATCAAGCAATATATGGAGACAAATGACAACAATAATTCAACACCGCAAAATCTGTGGGACACAGCGAAGGCTGTGCTAAGAGAAAAGTATATTGCAATACAGGCCTACCTCAGGAAAGAACATTCCCATATGAGCAGTCTAAACTCACCATTAATGAAACTGGAAAAAGAAGAAGAAATGTGACCCAAAGTCAGTAGAAGGAGGTACATAATAAAGATTAGAGCAGAAATAAATAAAAATGAGAAAAATAAAACAATATAAAGGATCAACGAAAGCAAGAGCTGGTTCTTTGAGAAAATAAACAAAATAGACAAGCCCCTAGCCAGACTTATCAAGAAAAAAAGAGCTACTCACATAAACAGAATTAGAAATGAGAAAGGAAAAATCACTACAGACAGCACAGAAATACAAAGAACTATTAGAGAATACTATGAAAAATTATATGCTAACAAACTGGATAACCTAGAAGAAATAAACAAGTTTCTAGAAAAATACAACCTCCCAAGGCTGACCCAGAAAGAAACAGAATATCTGAACAGACCAATTACCAGTAATGAAATTGAACTGGTAATCAAAAACCTACCTAAGAACAAAACGCCTGGAAGAGATGGCTTCACCGCTGAATTTTATCAAACATTTAGTGAAGACCTAATACCCATCCTCCTTAAAGTTTTCCAAGGAGTAGAAGAAGAGGGAATACTTCCAAACTCATTCTATGAGGCCAGCATCACTCTAATACCAAACTGGGCATAGACACCACAAAAAAAGAAAACTACAGACCAATATCCATGAAGTTAGACGCAAAAATACTCAACAATATATTAGCAAACCAAATTCAAAAATGCATCAAAAGGATCATCCATCATGATCAGGTAGGATTTATTCCAGGGATGCAAGGATGGTTCAACATTCGAAAATCCATCAACATCATCCACCACATCAACAAAAAAAAGGACAAAACCATAGATGGTGAAAAAGCATTTGACAAAATTCAACATCCATTCATGATAAAAACTCTCAACAAAATGGGTATAGAGGGCAAGTACCTCAACATAATAAAAGCTGGATATAACAAACCCACAGCCAACATTATACTTAACAGCGAGAAGCTGAAAGCTTTTCCTTTAAGATCAGGAACAAGACAAGGATGCCCAATCTCCCCACCTCTATTCAACATAGTACTGGAGGTCCTAGCCACGGCAATCAGAAAACACAAAGAAATAAAAGGCATCCATATTGGTAAAGAAGAAGTTAAACTGTGTCTGTTTGCAGATGACATGATATCGTACATAAAAAACCCTAAAGATTCTACTCCAAAACTACTAGACCTAATATCTGAATTCAGCAAAGTTGCAGGATATAAAATTAATGCGCAGAAATCTATGGCATTCCTATACACTAACAATGACCTTGCAGAGAGAGAAATCAGGAAAACAATTCCATTCAAAGTTGCACCAAAAAGAATAAAATACCTAGGAGTAAACCTAACCAAGGAAGTGAAAGACCTATACTCTGAAAACTACAAGACACTCATGAGAGAAATTAAAGAAGATACCAATAAATGGAAACACATCCCATGCTCATGGATAGGAAGAATTAATATTGTCAAAAAGGCCATCCTGCCTAAAGCAATCTACAGATTCAATGCAATTCCTATCAAAATACTAACAGCATTTTTCTACAAACTAGGGAAAATCATTGTAAAATTCATATGGAACCACAAAAGACCCTGAATAGCCAAAGCAATCCTGAGAAGGAAGAACAAAGCTGAGCGGATTATGCTCCCCAACTTCAAGCTTTACTACAAAGCCACAGTCCTCAAGACAATTTGGTACTGGCACAAGAATAGACCCATAGACCAATGGATCAGACTAGACAGCCCTGATATAAACCCAACCATATATGGTCAATTAATATATGATAAAGGAGCCATGGACATACAATGGGGAAATGACAGCCTCTTCAACAGCTGGTGTTGGCAAAACTGGACAGCTATATGCAAGAGAATGAAAGTGGATTATTATTTAACCCCATACACAAAAGTAAACTTGAAATGGATCAAGGACCTGAATGTAAGTCATGAAACCATAAATCTCTTAGCAGACAACATAGGCAAAAGTCTCCTGAATATAAGCATGGGCGACTTCTTCCTGAATGTATCTCCTCGAGCAAGGGAAACAAAAGCAAAAATGAACTCATGGGACTACATCAAACTAAAAAGTTTCTGCATGGCAAAGGACACCATCAACAGAACAAAAAAGGCATCCTACAGGATGGGAGAATATATTTGTAAATGACATATCTGACAAGGGGTTAACATCCAAAATATATAAAGAACTTACATGCCTCTACACCCAAAAAGTAAATAACCTGATTAAAAAATGGGCAGAGGATATGAAGAGACACTTCTCCAAGGAAGAAATTCGGATGGCCAATAGACACATGAAAAGATGCTGCACATCACTAATCATCAGGGAAATGCAAATTAAAATCACAATGAGATATCACCTCACACCAGTAAGGATGGCTACCATCCAAAAGACTAAGAACAACAAATGCTGGCGAGGATGCGGAGAAAGGGGAACCCTCTTACACTGCTGTTGGGAATGTCAGCTAGTTCAACCATTGTGGAAAGCAATATGGAGGTTCCTCCAAAAACTAAAAATACAAATACCATTTGACCTGGGAATCCCACTCCTCGGAATTTACCCAAAGAATACAACTTCTCAGACTCAAAAAGACATATGCACCCTTATGTTTACTGCAGCACTTTTTACAATAGCCACGATATGGAAGCAACCTAAGTGTCCATCAGAAGATGAATGGATAAAGAAGAGGTGGTACATATACACAATGGAATACTATTCAGCCATAAGAAGGAAACAAATCCTGCTATTTGCAACAACATGGATGGAGCTGGAGGATATTATGCTCAGTGAAATAAGCCTGGCAGAGAAAGACAAGTGCCAAATGATTTCCCTCATTTGTGGAGTATAACAACGAAGCAAAACTGAAGGAACAAAATAGCAAGAGACTCAGAGACTCCAAGAAGGAACTAGTGGTTACCAAAGGGGAGGGATGTGGGAGGGCAGGTGGGGAGGGTGGGAGAAGGGGATTGAGAGATATTATGTTTAGTACACATGGTGTGGGGAATCACAGGGAAAACAGTGAAGCACAGGGAAGACAAACAGTAAATCTGTGTCATCTTACTACACTGATGGACAGTGACTGAATTGGAGTATCAGTGAGGACTTGATAATATGGGTAAATGTAGTAACCACATTGTTTTTTCATGTGAACCTTCATAAACGTGTATATCAATAATACCTTAATAAAAAATAAATAAATAAAATTTAAAAAAGATGGAATGAAGAAACTCCAAAATAAAGATACAATGAGTAAAAAAAAAAGAATACTTATCAGGTAGCTAAGGGGCTTTTCACAGGCCAAGGAGTAATGAAGACAATAATGCAAACTCTTAATAGATGTGAGCTATGCTAGTGAAGCAACTCCCTCAACCACAGGAATGGCCCTCCAGGGTTACAGTGCGTGGGAAGGTATCGGGGAGGACTGGCAGGCCGACCTTGCTTATATGCCAATAAACAAGGAACTAGAGTGTCTACTTGTATGGGTAGACACCTTTACCAGATGGGTAGAAGCCTCCCCCCGTAGGACAGAGTAGGCTAGAGAAGTTGTCAAGGCACTAGTGCAAGAAATCCCTCATTTCAATACACCACGAGGAATCCAGAGTGACAATAGTCCTGCCTTTAGGGCGGCAGTGACACAGGGAGTCTCTCAAACTCTAGGCATTAAATATCGTCTACACTGTGCTTGGAGGTACCAATCCTCAGAGAAAGTATGAAAAACAAATGAGAACCTTAAGAAACACGCAAACTATAACAATAGACACACCTGCCTTGAACAACACTGCTCCCCGTGGCCCTACTGAGCCTCAGAAACACACCAACGACTTTAAGCCTCAGTCCTTCTGAAATGCTATACAGGCGGCCCTTCTTAAAGATAAATCTAGTGATAGACCAAGACACTAACAAATGAGTAAAATATGTGACAGGCCTAGCAGAGTTGCAGTGGCTCATATGGGGACTGTCCGAGCACATTGAGAGGAGTCCTGAGAAGTCCCGCTTTGAGCCTGGAGTTCTAGTGTGGATAAAAACAGTCCCCTCGAACTCCCCCACTTTAGACCCCATTTGGGAGGGACCACACTCTGTCATTCTTCCCTCTCCCAAGGCTGCCAAGGTGGTGGGATATACCACACCCAGTTAAAGCCTTGGAAAGGATCATGGAATGAGGTTGGTGGAGAAAACACCCTAGACTGCAGAAAGGACCTCACTGTTCCTGTGAACCAGTAGAAGATTTTAAGTATCTTTTCAAACGACAAACCCCTAAAATAAGTACCTCATGACTCCGGGGCTTTGGGTCCCTTTTTGCATCACTGTAGGAGTGGGACTTGCCATTCTCCTTACTGCCCTGTGGTATTGTGATCTACCTCCCACTGGCCAGGAGTATCTCTGCCCACTTGGTTTAAAGTACAAGAAATGGCTGCAAACTTGCCATTATCACTATTGTTAACCTCCTCCTTATTGACTCCTCTCTTAGCAACAGATTTTGCAATGAGTGAGTCCAATTCCTTTCTAAACTGGGCTGAAGAAGTTGCCTGGGTATCCAGGAGCTCTTCCTGCTGGATATGTGGGATACTTCCTGTCTCCAGCACCTCAGGACTTCCCTGGTGGGTGTCTCCACTTCAGGGAAATGACTGGTATAAGTTACAGGCCTTCATAAATGACACTCGAAGTGCTGAAAGCAGATTATATGTAGGTGTAACAAACTGGAACATAAACTTCTGGCCTGTTAATAACACTTCATTAAATAAAGGACGTAATTTTACTTTCTCCTACAATATAACTAGAAATCTGACCACTATTCAAGTATACTTCCCCAATTATGAAATGCTTCCATGGTACCAACTATCCATGAGAATAATTAATAAATAATATGAAAATGCTTTTCTTCAAATCTGGGATGAATTTATTTGGATTACCCCAACTGTGGGACACCTAAACCAAAAGGCCCCTTTGTGTTGGGAACAGAAAAACCACACCAAAAATTACCCAAATTCCACCCTATATTTGGGATGGTTCGCTAGGAATCACTGCTAACACATAATAATTCTACAAGCTACAGATTGGTTTGCCACATACTGCCCATAACGCCCAGGAATCCATCAGCCTGCTCCAAATGGTGCCTGCCGGCTACATGGAACTAACCTCTGGCAATAGCTTCCTCCAGAATGGATAGGTAGATGCACTCTGGGATTCCCATGGTTACAAGAGCATTAGGTTAAAAATATCCCACGTCCTGCAAATCTCCCTGTCCTCCAAACCAGTGGACCAGGAGTGTCTTTCACTGTTATGATCACTTGGCCTCTATTTTCATTCCATCTCTCAGTTTAGAGGATGTAATCTGGCATATTGAATCACTGACTAACTTCACCCAGACAGCCTTGAATGACACCTTCCAAGGAATCTCTCTCCTTAATACTGAAGTCAGACTAATGCGACAAGCAGTTATACAAAACAAGGTATCATTATACAGCCTGACAGCAGCACGAGGTACACGTGACATAATTAAAGGTGAATGTCGTGTATACGTTCTGGACTATTCACAAAATATCTCTGTCTCCAAGATCTCCAAAGACAGATTCAGGCTATGTATGACTCTAACGTTCCTTGGACCACCGCGATATGGGAATGGGTTTCAAAATCTTTCTGGTGGAAATCTCTTCTGCTCATTGGACTCATTATCCTTCTTATTCTAGTGTTTGGTCCCTGCTTATTTATCTTATAGTCTGATTTATTCTGTCTCTCCAAGAATCCATAAAGTTACAGACGGTAATGTAATGGAACCTAAGATGCAACAAGCCATCTGCCCAGACCCTCTTGACCAACCAGTGATGGAGACCTGACTGCACCCCTTCACTTCCCCCCTTTCAGCTGAAGCAGTTGCGGTCATTGCCCATTACCCCAACACCAGTTAGGGTCTCCATCTACAGAGGGGGGAGTGAGACAGGGAAAGACAAGGGGTTGGGGAAACAGCCTCCGTTTCGTTAGAGCAGGACAAGGGTCGTTAGAGCAGGACAAGGGCCTTGGGAAAGGGAAGAAGAGCTGCAGTGAACGTCCTTGGTTCGTTTGCTAGCAGAGTCGCATGAGCGTGCCAAATTAGAAATATAGACAACTTTCAATGAGATTAGTTGAGACAATGAACAGCTTACCAGTGGGAACCAATAGAAATTAAGCAACTCAGCTAAGTTTGAAATATAGACTCCTAGACAAAGCCCACACCCGGGCACTCTTGTCCCCTCCCAGCGAGTACTGGGAGTTGCTGTACTTTCGCTTTCTCTGAATAAAAAAGCTTCTTTCTTCTGCTGGTTTACCTTGAGCATTTGTGAAGTTCATTCTTCAACTCCGCGGAACGCGAACACGAACTATTCGCTAGCTTCCACTTAAATGTCATTTAAAATTCATTGTCATGGAGAAGCGCCAGAAGGAAGAGCATGATTAATATGAGCTGGGACCTTCCCCACACAGAGGCCTCCTGCCTCCACGGAAGTCAAGTGGTCCAGAGATGTGTGGGTGACTTGGAGCCAGCAAGGAGGTACAGGAAAGCACAGGAGCAGAGACAGAAGTAGAGCTGGCCACCCAGAAACGAGCAGGAATGTTGCATGATGAGCACATGTTGAGGAAAAAAACCCTTCAAGTATGAACGATAATCACAAACTGTTTTAGGGAAGGGGCCTCAGAAGTCATCACTGTGAAAAATTACACTAGTTTGGTTGGTGTATTAGCTGTCATACCAAAAAGAAATGATTTTAAGAGGTATTTCACAGTCTCTTTGACTTTCTAATAATTGGAATTTTATTTCTGATGGCAAGTGTAAGCTAACTTGAATAGGTGGTCTGGACAAATTCTCTGATGCTTTTACCTCTGCAACAGTTCCCAAAGCAATAGGATATGACTGTGCTTTTGCCCCCAGTTTTTAAAAAATGCAAACATCATACCCCGTGCTGTACAACAATGTCTTCTTGTCCCCTGGGTAGACAAATATGAGTATAAGAAAATTTCAAATGAGACCAATAATCAGCATAAGCACAGTGTTTTGAGGGTGTGTGTTTCTCTTTATTCTGAGAATCCATTTTTAAGAAAGCTAACCAGCAAGTAACACTTTGATTGTAAATGGCTGGTCTATGGTGTTTACTCTTCTGAACCTATTTCTACCAGATACCACATTTATTACTCCAGATAATACATAAAGAAATGTGTCTGTGCACCAGACAGAGGAGAAAGCCAATCTGTCAATGAACCTGTCGACATCACATGTAAGTCAGGGAGTACTCCCAGCATGAGGACTGATAAACCCAGATAGGAAGCCTAGCTTTTGTTTTACTAGGAGTTATGCTGATGTCTTATGCAACCAAAAGTACAAATCACCTTGTTTAAAGGTCTGGAATTCCAGGATGTGTGTGTCACTCTCACTTCACCTACAACTTTTGTTTTACCAGATTATTTGGGATAAACCATTCCTCCTGCCTCCTATAGTACTTATAATTTCTTAGTTGTTTTAGCTGATTTGTTTCCTTTACCATGTATTTGGTTGTTCTATTCTCTCCTCCTCTTGACCACGTGTTGGCCTGAAGCAGACTTTGGTGATGGAAGCTCGCAAACCAACAGACAGATCAAAGGCCATCTCCAGCTTTGAAGTTTGCCTCATAAAAGAATGACATAAGATACTTATTGCCCCTTCTATTACTCCTGCTTACCTAAAAATCAAAACACTAGGAAAGGAAGAGAAAATAACTCCATGAAAGGGAAGCAAAGAGCCAGACGTGCAAAGTAACAACTGGAATTCAGGAGTCTTGATTCAAACTCCAGCTCGGCCATTAACCAGCCCTGTAATCTTTAGCTAAGTCTGTGAGCACAATAAACTTTAAAAAAATTTTATATCACTAAGTTTTGGGGAGTTTTGCTATACAATAAGTGACTGTCAACACTTTCCAAATCACTAGAGGTATTATTTAAGATATTTTCCAGTTCATGGAAAAGTCAGAATAGTACTGAGAGCAACCTGTAGGGTTGTGTGGGTGTATACTGGCTGAAAAACAGCCCAACCAATCACACCTTCTTTCTAACTCTCATTATCCTGGTGTTTTTGATAATCATTTCCTTGTTTTTGTTTTTGTTTTTGTTTTTTAAATAGTCTTAGCAACCTTGAAGGTGTTCTTTAACAATGTAGTTTACTTTTGTCTGTTCAACTTTATGTAAACGGAACCATATTGTATGCATTCTCTCATACCTTCCTTCTTTTGCTCTGTATTGGATTTATGAGACTCATCCGTGTTTAAGCAGTTCAGTTCCTAAAAGTTCAGGTAAGCTTCCCAAAGTGGGATAATGTAGGAAAACAAGGGCCAACCCAGTCCCTTACCCTACACATGATAGGGAAAGACTTCACAGTTTGTGCCTTCCAAGTCCTTTCATGCCTTCCTTCTTTCTGTCCTTCATTCATTCAACACCTGTTTGTTGAGCACCTAACTTGTGCCAGGCCCTGTTCCAGAGTTTAGGAAGAAAGCCAAAAATTACATAAAGTTCCTTGCCCTCATGTGGCTTATATTTTAGTAGAGGAACACAGATAACAATCAGATAAACTGATTTATAAATCATGGGGTGATCAGTGCTAAAAAGAGAGAGGAAGGAGAAGAAGGAAGAGAAAAGAAGAGAAACAGAAAAAGTCAGAATAAGGGTTTATCCTTATAGAGAATTATAGAGAGGAAGGTTGCCCCTTTCACTCCCAGCCAGGGTTGATCTTTTAAATCCCTGACAATCATCACATAATCCCTTTTCAGTCTCAATTCTCCACCTATGGAATCCCAATCCATTTTGTCTCAAATCTCCATCTCTTTCCCATGAAGAAAAGAAAGGTACTGACCTTCTTGTATTTTGACATCATTGGAGCCTTAGTTTTCAAATAAATACTAATGTAGTCTTTCCTTTGCTTAGCATTCTCAAGCTCTGAAGAAGGTGAATGGGTTCTGCTCCCTGGAGGTGGGGGAAGAAGCTGAATGATCACAGGCTATAACTGGGTTCCTCCAAAGTTAATGCAAAACAAACACATCTCACTAGAGCAAATGTCAGTTTCCTTCTAAAAATAATACAGTTTAGTCTCCTATGAGGAAATCATATTTCTATTTGTAACACGGCCTTGATTTCCCTGCCTATGAAATAACAACCCAGGACTTACTATGAAAAGAACTATGTGACTACTTCTGGTGGCTGTTTGAAATCGAGGGCCACAACTGAACTTGAGAATGGTTGGAAAAACCCTGACCCTTTTCTGAAAGCAAATGGGAAGGGAGGTCTCCATTCATTTCCCCACAGACTCAGGTGAGAAAATTGGACATAATCTCATATGCAAAAGAGATGAAAGACTTGTTTTAAAAATCTGGGGTCAGGAACCATCACAGCTTAGCTTTAGGATGAAGTTTGGAATAATGATTGGATGTACTGATGATAATAATAATAATAATGACAACAATAATGATAATGGAAGTGGGACCATTAATCAGAAAATGACTGCAGGTTCCTAGATGAGAAGCAATGAGCTCCGAAGTAGTGGGAATTGGTTAGGAAAAATAAGAAGAGATTCAAGGCACATTGCAGAAAGAAGTTACAGAGCTTGACAACAAATTCAACAGTAGGGGTAACGGAGAGATGACAGTGTTTCAACTTTGAGGACTATGTGAAAAGAAATAGGGCCAAAGAAAGAAGAGAGGACAATCAGGGCCAGGGTGGTGGAGCAGGAAAAGAAAGAGTCAGCTGTAAACATGTGAAGTCTTAAATGTCCACAGACAACCTGTACTGTGTCAAAGTTTCTCAATCTTTGAGTCAAGGAAGACTATTCAGAAGCAGTTTGGAAAGAGGTTAAGAATGTGGGCCCTGGAGTTAGACAAGTGAGTTTGCATCCTTCCTTCACTCCTGCCTACTGTGTGCCTCTTGGCAACTTACTCTATCTTCTGTGTCTCCATGCATAAAATGAAGTTAATAGTGCCAACCTCATAGAAGCTATAAAGGAGAGGATTAAATGAAAAAATTCTAGTAGACCACCTTGAGTATTACTTGGCATACAGTACACAGTATATAAAACTTATACAACTTACTCTTCATTCACTGCTTTATTCAAACTTATGTAAGATAAATACACATATAGAAATTCTAGGGACTTCCAGGAAGATGGCAGCGTGAGCAGGGCGGAGGAAATCTCCTCCCAAAACCATTTGTATTTATGAAAATACAAGTATAACTATTCCTAAAAAAAGACCAGAAGATACAGGACAGCACATAGCCTGCAGCTACACCTGAGAGGACTCGGCACCCCACGAGATGGGTAAAACACAGAGCCGCGTCCTGCAGGACCCGAGAATTCCCCACCCCAGCGCACCATAGGGAGGAGAGGATTCAGAGCCGGGAGGGACTGGAAGTACAGGCCAGTGAAATAACCAGCCCCAGTGATCTGCGCGGAGAGCACTGACACACATCACGTGGTGTAGCGGAGATTGGAGAGACAGAGGGTGCAGGATCTGACCGGGGAACACGCCAGGGTGCTTGCAGCCAGCTCCCGGGAAGGAAAGAAAAACAAGAAAGAAAGAAAGAAAAGAGTGTGCTTTTTTCAGTGGTCTTAAAGAGACAGGAGCACAGCGGAGGAGCCAGATAGTCCAGGCACACTCAGCCAAGCAGGCTGGGAGTCCTGGGGAGTTTCGGACCCCTTGGCTGGCGACTGGGAAGGGGTGGCCGCACTTCGACTTCCCACAGAGATCAACAGCCTCACATTTGTTCCAACCCTGGCCAGAGATATAAAGGGCCCTGTGGAGTGGCGCGGCTGCAGCTGTGGACTAGTGGAGCAACAGCGCCACCTACAGCATCACCACAGAATCTACTCCGGTGGGCATTGTTTTGTTTGTTTTTTTTGTTTTGTTTTATTTTTTTCTTCTCTTTCTTTTTTCTTTTCTTTTCTTTCTTTTTTTTTTCTTATTAAAATCTTAAAGAGCCCAGCTGACATACATGGCACCTACCAGCAACCACCTCCATAGCCATGGAAAGACAGAAGAATATGGTCCAGACTAAGACCAACCAGACAACGCCAGAGAGGGATCCTGAGGGGATGGAAATGCACAATCTTCCTGAAAAAGAATTCAGAATACAAGTCATGACCATACTGATGGATCTACAGAGAAATATGTGAGCTGAGGGAGGAAGTGAGGGAAGTCAGGAAAGACAATGCAGAAATCAGACAAGCGATTGACGGGCTTAACAACAGACTGGACGAGATGCAAGAGACTGTTGATGGAATAGAAATCAGAGAACAGGAATACAGAGAAGCTGAGGTAGAGAGAGATAAAAGGATCTCTAGGAATGAAAGAATATTAAGAGAACTGTGTGACCAATCCAGACGGAACAATATTCGCATTATAGGAGTACCAGAGGAAGAAGAGAGAGAAAAAGGGATAGAAAGTGTCTTTGAAGAAATAATTGCTGAAAACATTCCACACTGGGGAAGGAAATAGTCTCGCAGTCCATGGAAGCACACAGATCTCCCAACACAAGGGACCCAAGGAAGACAACAACACTAAGACACATAATAATTAAAATGGCAAGGATCAAAGATAAAGACAGAGTATTAAAGGCAGCAAGAGAGAGGAAAAAGATCACCTACAAAGGAAAACCCATCAGACGATCATCAGACTTCTCAACAGAAACCTTACAGGCCAGAAGAGAATGGCATGATATATTTAACATAATGAAACAGAAGGGCCTCGAACTAAGAATATTGTATCCAACATGATTATCATTTAAATATGACAGAGGGATTAAACAATTTCCAGACAAAGGAAAGTTGAGAGAGTTTGCCTCTCATAAACCACCACTACAGGATATCTTAAATGGACTGCTCTAGAGGGAAGCACCCCTAAGGCTAAAAAGATGTCACCAGAGAAAATAAAATCATAGCAAAGAAAGCAGACCATCCAAATACTAACTAAAGGCAAAGAATAAAACACCTAGTATATAAAGAATGGAGGAGGAAGAATAAGAAAGGAGAGAAATAAAGAAACATGAGACGCTCTTCACAATACCTTAACAAGAAAGGTAAGTTAGATTGTTAGATAGTAAAGAAGCAACCCTTGAACCGTTGGTAACCACGAATCTAAAGCCAGCCATGGCAATAAGTACATATCTATCGATAATCACCCTAAATGTAAATGGACTGAATGCACCAATCAAAACACACAGAGTAACAGAATGGATAAAAAAGCAAGACCCATCTATATGCTGCCTACAAGAAACTCACCTCAAACCCAAAGATATACACAGACTAAAAGTTAAGGGATGGAAAAGATATTTCATGCAAACAACAAGGAGAGAAAAGCAGGCGTTGCAGCACTTGTACCAGACAAAATAGACTTCAAAACGAAGAAAGTAGCAAGAGATAAAGAAGGACATTACATAATGATAAAGGGGTCAGTCCAACAAGAAGATATAACCACTACAAATATATATGCAGCAACACAGGAGGGCCAGCATATGGTAAACAAATACTAACAGAATTAAAGGAGGAAATAGCGCATTCATTTTAGGAGACTTCAACACACCACTCACTCCAAAGGACAGATCAACCAGACAGAAAATAAGTAAAGACACAGAGGCACTGAACAACACACTAGAAAAGATGGACCTAACAGACATCTACAGAACTCTTCACCCAAAAGCAACAGGATACACATTCTTCTCAAGTGCACATGGAACATTTTCCAGAATAGACCACATACAAGGCCACAAAAAGAACCTCAGTAAAGTCAAAAATATTGAAATTCTACCAACCAACTTCTCAGATCACAAATGTATAAAACTAGATATAAATTTTAGAAAGAAAACAAAAAGGCTCACAAATACATGGAGACTTAACAACATTATCCTAATTAATCAATGGGTTAACGACCAAGTCAAAACAGAAATAGAAGATGAGGGAATACTTCCAAACTCATTCTATGAAGCCAGCATCACTCTAATATCAAAACCATGCAAAGACCTCACCAAAAAAGAAAATTACATACCAATATCCCTGATGAACATAGATGCAAAAGTACTCAACAAAATATTAGCAAATCGAATTCAAAAATACATTAAGAGGATCATACACCATGATCAAGTGGGATTCATCCCAGGGATGCAAGGATGGTACAACATTCGAAAATCCAACAACATTATCCACCACATCAACAAAAAGAAGAACAAAAACCACATGATCATCTCCATAGATGCTGAAAAAGCATTTGACAAAATTCAGCATACATTCATGATTAAAACTCTCAACAAAATGGGTAGAGAGGGCAAGTACCTCAACATCATAAAGGCTATATATGACAAACCCACAGCTAACATTATACTTAACAGCGAGAAGCTGAAAGCTTTTCATCTAAAATCGGGAACAAGACAGGGGTGCCCACTCTCTCCACTGTTATTCAACATAGTACTGGAGGTCCTATCCACGGCAATCAGAAAAAACAAAGGCATACAAGGCATCCAAATTGGTAAAGAAGAAGTCAAATTGTCACTATTTGCAGATAACATGATATTGTACATAAAAAACCCTAAAGACTCCACTCCAAAACTACTAGAACAAGTATCTGAATTCAGCAAAGTTGCAGGATATAAAATTAACACACAGAAATCTGTTGCTTTCCTATATACTAACGGTGAACTAACAGAAAGGGAAATCAGAAAAACAATTCCATTCACAATTGCATCAAAATGAATAAAATACCTAGGAATAAACCTAATGAAGGAAGTGAAAGACCTGTACTCTGAAAACTACAAGACACTCCTAAGAGAAATTAAAGAGGACACTAACAAATGGAAATGCATCCCATGCTCTTGGCTAGGAAGAATAAATAACGTCAAAATGGATATACTACCTAAGACAATCTATAGATTCAATGCAATCCCTATCAAAATACCAACAGCTTTCTTCAATGAACTGGAACAAATAATTCTAAAATTCATATGGAACCACAAAAGACACCAAATAGCCAAAGCAATCCTGAGAAGGAGGAATAAAACAGGCGGAATTACACTCCCTGACTTCAAGCTCTACTACAAAGCCACAGTAATCAAGACAATATGGTACTGGCACAAGAATAGACCCATAGACCAAAGTACCAATAAAATAAAAAGACAAGTACCAAATGATTTCACTAATATGTGGAGTATAAGAACAAAGAAAAAAACTGAAGGAACAAAACAGCAGCAGACTCACAGAACCCAAGAACTGACTAATAGTTACCAAAGGGAAAGGGACTGAGGAAGATGGGTGGGAAGGGAGGGATAAGGGGAAAAAGGGGCATTACGATTAGCAGATGTAATGTTAGTTGGGCACGGGGAGGGCTGTACAACTCAGAGAAGACAAGTAGTGATTCTATAGCATCTCACTACGCTGATGGATAGTGACTGTAATGGGGTTGGTGGGGGGGACCTGATGAAGGGGGTAGTTTATAACCATAATATTGCACATTTAAATGTAAATTAATGATACCAAAATAAATTATTTAAAAAAAAAGAAATTCTAGATTATCCTCATGTAACACAGGATTGCTTTTCTTTGTTTGCTTTCAAGATTTGATGCAAATTTGGCAGTCAGTGGCAAGTTTACATACTGCCCCAACACTCTTTCTTACAGTGATGAGGTACTTACAGAGCGGCACAACTCTTTGCCTAGAGATGAGGAGGATTTTGTACACTTTGCAGTTTGTGATCATGATGAGAATGATTTGTCAATTGGTCACACTTTTATATCCTAACTCTTCTCAGTTTCAGTTGAACATGTGTTTATCAAAGTGGTGATCTAAAAAGAAGGTATCCTGCGTGAATAAGAAGGAGTCTCCTCCCTAATGGGTGGACAATAGTAAATCAGTGTTTTGCGTGAACAAACAAGCTGTATCAGAATCATTGGAAAACACCCAAAGCTTATGAATGAATATAATACCGGGATGTTTGTTCTTGTGCTATCAGAAACAAAATGTCTACTTTAGAACATGGCAATAATCCCTTAACGTTTAAGTGTCTCATTAGTTCCTTAAAATAAAATGCATACCTTGCAACTATTCCATAGTTGATAAAGATTTTAAAGTAGACCATTTATTTATTCAACATTTATTGAGTGAAGGAGAAAGGAGGCAGACCCAATGAATCTGCCAGATTTCACCTTGAAATTTGACTCTGCCACTTTCTAGTTATGTTCCTGTACATCTCTGAGTCTAGTTCTTCCCTTTAAAATGGAGATAACAAATTCATAAATAAATGCAAACCTGGTGTAAACATCAAACACTGTAGTGTGTTTAAAGTGCCTAGAGCCATTATCTACATTAAATAAATATAATTTATTTAGCTAATTAATATTTTGATATTATTAAACGAATGTAATTACTGGCCATTAAATAAATGTTCAATAAATGGAATTTACTGCTACCATTATTACACATGCCAAGTACTATACTGCATAAGAGACAAGCACACTGTTCCTACCCTCCAGTGGCTCACAGCGTTATGGAGAAATGCATAACCTTCATGGTGATAGAAAGTTGGTCCCAAATATTTCAAATAAGGAAATTCAGGTACAGAACATTTCACAGAATTTCCTTTAAAACATATAAACTTCCTGAAACTGGACTTGTCTTGGAATTTAAACTCTTTTTAAGCAATGCAGGTCTATCAAAGAATGATTGATTCATAGGTACCAAATTAGAAATAGTTTCAACCTTCAACAAATACAACCCACAAAGGACTTGCTAGCTAGGATCTTGTTGAATATTGGCATCTGTCTGTGGATTAGACAAGCAGAGGGTCTGCTTGTATTACAGTGTCTACTGGTGGCATCATACTCTTCCAAAGGGAACTCTTCTGTTTTAGACATTCCACTTTTTCTTTCCTACATGTTTAACCCTGCAGTAAACATAACTAGGTAAGTCCTATATACATGTAATAGAGCTATAAAATTTTGAAACAGTGCTTATAAATGTTTTTATATATTACAAGCCCAACATTTAATTATATGTGTATAACAGTATTATATAAATACTAAATATTGAAACTTCCTAATTGGGCCCCTTTTAATATAGAAAAAAGAGAAATACAAAGATGTACAATATATCTCATGTCCCATTCTCACTATATATAAGGAAGCAAAGCAGTAACTCACTGTTATGTTACTTTTGTAAATATGTTACTTCAATGTTTTATTACCTTCATGCCTTGTCATTCCTCTTTGAAAACACTTGACCATACCTCCAGCAAAAATGCTTCAAACATATTTTTGAATATATATCTCACAAATAACTAATAAGTAATGACAATTTGCTCCATCTCAAAAGAACTGGGAAGTGTTTTGCCATCCCTAACCACCTATATTAAAGCAAGTAGAAGACCTTAATTCTAGGAGTGCATTTAATTCATCTATTAATTTTCAATATGTGTCAAACACTGTTCTTTGCACTACAGGTTAAAAAACATTAATGATATTTGATTATCAAAGGGTTCTGTCTTGCCAGTGGGTTTCAGCCCCAGGCAAGTTCACTACGGATTCAGTGAAAATGAAAAGTAACAATGGAGTATTCTTGGGGTGAAAGCATTTATACCCAACTTTATTATCAGGGTGGCAGATCAATCACTAGAATCCCATCCACTCAGGGCGAGTCTACAAGCAGCAAGCCCGTCTCTGCCTCTGGGCCTCTCTGCCACCACAGCCGTCTCAGTCTCTGTCCTCAGTGCTGCCACCACTCCAGTCTCTGCTCTCCTGCAGCCGCACCATGGTGTCACCCAGAGCACTGGGTAGAGTTCTTTATATAGCGTCAGTAACAAGGTGTTGCCCACACGTGTGTAGTGAACAAGCTGACCAGGACCAGGTGAGAATCCTGGTCATAGGAACTTTCAATTTATCCACAGGCTCCAATAGGGGCATGTAAGGAGACAGACATACTCATATCTAATTTTAGTACAAGACTGACTGTGGTCTCTATGTCCACATAAATAAATGTTCATTTGAAATCAGTCCTACTGGTTTTTGAATGACATGCTTTGTAGCTGTTATTGGTCTATGCACTAATGAAACAAAGCTTACTACCCATTTTCACACAAGTTGAGATGTTTTAGAAATAAACATTCATTTAGATTTTTAGTGATTCTAATTTAAATATTAATTCTCTCTTTACACTTTTTGTGCTTATCTAAAGCATTATATTATCAAGTGTTCCACCATTCCCACTACTGTAAGAAAGAAGCAAAAATAATGAAATTATAACTATCTTGACTTAACACTAACTTTTCTGAAAAGGTTTAAAGATGCTTTATGCATCATTAGGTTTAATGCTAGGCCTTTTGTCATTATACTTTGAACAGCTGAGGATAATGTGTTGACCAGAAAAAGAGTGGAAAAGATCAGGAGACATTAAAGACTCGCCTGGGAATTAGAAAACCTGGCTTGTATTCCTGCTTCAAACCTGATTTGTTGGGTGATATCAGATGCTTTGGGCTTCAGAACCTTTGTTATACAAGGAGGAAGGACAGGGGCTCTTTAGCCTCTGAAATTCTATGATTCTGGGGTCCTTACTAGGAGAAATGCAAGGCTCCTTCCCCTAACACCAAGACTCTCTTCAGTTACTATGAACAAAATCGTGCCCCCAGTTGGATGATGAAAAGTGACAAACCCAGATGTCAAGAGCAATTACATCTTGATGATTTTCTTGAAATACTTCTCCAGTGGGGAAAAGTAAAGGAAAAACAGCTTCTGGATATTGGTAGCTGGATATTGTTCACAAATAGCTACTTAATTATTTCTCAGAATCAAAAACGAATGATGCCAGCAAAGTCATAGTAATACTGCCACGGTGAAAGTCTATTTCCTAATGCTCTATTGAAAAGCCTAGACATCAGGAAGTACAATCTAGAAATGGAAGACTCCTGTGATGTTTAGTTTTGTGTCAACTTACTAGGCTGTAGTAACCACTTATTCAATCAAACCCAAATCTAAGAGCTGCTGTGAAGGTATTTTGCAGATGTGGTTAACATCTACAATCAGTTGACTTTAAGTAAAGGAGAGTCTCCTCTGTAATACAGGTGGGTATCATCGAATCAGTTGAAAGGCCTTAAGAACAACTGAGGTTTCCCTGAAGAAAAAGAAATTCCACCTGTGGACACTTAGCAGTGTTAGCTGCTGCCTAAGAGGTTCCAGCTTGCTGGCCTGCCCTGTGGATACTGGACTTGCCAAGCCAGACCCCACAATGCATAAACCAATTCCTCAGAATCAATCTGTGTGTGTGTGTATGTGTGTGTGTTTGTGTGTGTATATATGTGGATAAAATGAAAGTTCCTGTGGCCAGGGTTCTCACCTGGCCCTGGTTGGCTAGCTCACTACACATGTGTGGGCAAGATGTTGCTATTGACTCTATATAAAGAGCTCCACCCAGTGTTCTGTGTGACAGGGTGGCACGGCTTCATGGCTGCAGGAGAGCAGAGGCTGGAGTGGTGGCAGCACAGAGGACAGAGGCCCAGAGGATGGCTGTGCAGGACGACTGTGCAGGCAGAGAGGCCCAGAGGCAGAGACCGGCTTGCTGCATGCAGAGTTACTCTGAGTGAACAGGATTTTAGTAAGTGACCTGCCACCATGGAAATAAAGTTGGGTATAACCCTTTCACCTCAAGGACATTTTACTGTCATTTTCTTTGGTCACACTGAATTCATAGTGAACTTGCCTGGGACTGAAACCCATTGGCAAGACAATATAATACATGTTATATATATGCTTGCTTTCTTTATATATATTATACACACACACATCTGATAACACTCAACAAATTGTGTGTATGTATGTATCCTACTGATTCTATTTCTCTGGTAGAATTCTGATTCATACACTTTTGATATATACACACATATATATGCATGTGTGTGTGTATACATATGTGTGTATATTTGAACATGGGAACATTCCTTAACCTTGATCTTGGAGCTAAAACTATCAATTTAGAACAAAAGCTAGTATCTATAGTACTTAGTATGTGTCAGGCTTATTTTATACAAATTGACTTATTTAATGCTTGTTTCAATTCTTTAAGAACATTAACACCTATCATCTTCTCTTATTATTAGGGAACCTGAAGCAGAGAGGTTAGGTGACTTGTCCAGGGTTATGTTACTGGTAAAGGGTAGAATCGTGATTCAAACTCAGGGAGTATGATTATCAAACCAGAACTCTTAACTACTGTGCTATGCTGCCTCTTGAAACAAGTCCTAAATTTCTCCCAAGATTTCAAAATGGCACTGTGGCATTAATAGGTTTTGATTTGGTTGTTGGAACCAGATCCAGCTAGTTCTCTGATCTCTTTAGTTACCTCCAGTGACCCATAATCTCTGACAGGGACAGGGATGGGTAGATGAGAGGAATCCTCAATCACCTTAGAAGCCATTGCTGATAAAAGCATACCTCTGTTCATTTACTCATGGCTTTCTTTAAATTAGGTGCCAACCCAGAGAAGGCATGGTCTTCAGGGATTTTAAGTGCTAGACTGGCCTTTGGAAAAGGAATGAAATTGCTGCTACGTTTGAAGATGTTTGAAGATGTTACCATTACTGAATAGGTTTGAAATTTGTTATTCTCCAGAACTTCCCCATAGAAGTTGAAGGAAGTAGAATTCTCAATGCTCACAACTGAGGATCATTTTGTGAAAAGCACAGCCAAGATGTCAGCCATGGTTGTGGTCATCTTGTTAAAATCCAAATGAGACTGATGGGGCCCCAGTTTGCATCTCATAAGCAGTCCAAAGTTCTTCCCCAACACTTCCCAGTTAGTTTCTGTTCTTCTGATTACCTAAGCAATGAACTCTAGCTTCCACCAAATTAGATGCATGCATGAACTGACATGCTATTCTGCCCAGGCTATTTTGTTCCTTCAACACATCAACTCAAACAGGTATCTTAATCCTCTTCCATCATTTTCATCAAGACAGTGTGTATTCCTGTCTTTTCCATCAAGAAAAATCATCCATAACTTAGAAATAAATGAGCAAAAGGGATTACTAAGATTTCTGTATGCCCTTTCAGTAAAGGCCTAGGCATGGTCTGGTGGACTATCTGGGGATTATCTGGTTTTATACAGGTGTGCATCTCTGATTATCTTTCTATTAACTAGGCTGTTTTACAACTCTCTTGGGTTGTAAAAAAATGATAGTAATATAAATGACTCTTGTCCAAAGCAGTGGAATGAATTTTGCCAGTAAAAATATAATTCATTTTTGCCTTATAGAAAAGATTGAACCCAAAAATAAAATGTGACTGCTCTATAAAAAATTAACCAGTTTTGCATCTATTAGTAAATTCATTTAAGCATTTTTGATATATTTATTGCTGTTCTTCAAATCCTCATTTTAGTCTTCATATTATAGTTTCCTGCATTAATGAGCTAAATAAAATTTTTGACATATGTTCATTTTAAATTTGCATGAAAGCCATATTATTAAATTTTGAAAAGTACACTGTAATTTTCTGACCATTTGGGAAATGAATGCTATTTATATTGAAAAACCACAAAAGGTTTTCAAGTAAATATTATACACCCTCTTTAAAAACCTTTGTGGCTATTTCTGTCAACTCAGACTCTACCCTCCTACCATGTTGTTAGGTTTCAGAATCTTTGGTTTTCTCTTCTCTCCTCTATCCCTGTGCAAGGAACTTCCCTATATACACCCTGCTCTCCAGTAGCAGAGACTTAAAGAATTATTCTCCAAAAACAGAGATCTTTCCTCCCTAAGCACTCATCTGGTACCAACTTTATCTCAAAAGATATCTTGGTAAGCAAGGCTGGAGAAGACTGAAGAGAAAAATAAACCAGCAAATCAACTTGTTTTTTATAGATGAAAAATCTGAGGTCCAGAAATAATTTGCTCACATATATCAAATACTTAGAGAAAACATGCCTTTTCTGCAATACATAAAATTATTTTAGACTGAACTAGATTTCAAATTAAGTATTAAAATGGAATTATTTGTCTCATTAAAACTTCAATAGGATGGGGTAAAAATTCTTAATCAAATAAAGCACAAATTAAATTCAGAGTATATAGTGATATTGGATCCAATTATAAATCAGTTCCTCAGAACTGGGAAGGAGTCTTACCAGGGGTGAAAATGTCATAAATGGTCACATTAATAGATTAGATGTATAATTTAAACATAGTGAATTTACTATAAAAAATTGCATCAACATTATTATTATTATATTATTTGGGGATTAAAAGGATAGCTAAGCTGACAGAAACTTCCAAAATTTGTCTTGAATGTAGTTTCTTTAGAAAAAGAATAGGCTTATTTTCAGGTGGATGAAAAAAATATGAAAAGTTGTAGTGATTTTGAAAGGGACTTCTAGAAGTGTTCCAAGGTCTTATGAAATAAATGGAATAAATATCCAGAAAATATAGTTACTAAAAATAATAAGAATAAAATGCTAATATCGTAGCTAACATTTATTCATTCAATTTCACAAATAGTTGTATGGCTTTCTTTCTTTTTTCAGTCTTGACTCAAATGCCTCGTTCTTGGTGAGACTGTCTTTAGCCAACACTATCAAACTTTGCCTCCAGCACTTCCCACCCTATGCCTACTTTATTTTTCTCCCTTAGCATTTATCACTATTGTATATACTATGTGCTCTACTTTTTAAATTTTGGATCCTATTCCTTCCCCTAGATATGCTCTCCAAAAGAGCAAGAATTTTTGTCTCTTAATTCACTGCCATATCCACATCACCTAAAACAATGCTTAGCACATAGTAGACCCTCAATAAATTTTTGTTGACAGAATGAACAGTGCATCCACCAACTGCAGAATACAATGTTTTAAGAAAACATAGAAATTATACAAATATTGACCATAAGCTAGGCCATAAAACTAGCCTCAAGAAATTTCAGAGATATCAAAAACAGTGTACTGACTACACTGGAATTTAGAATTATTAACCAAAAGTTAACTAGGGATGGCCTACATCATATGTCATCAGGGAAATGCAAATTAAATCAATAATGAAATATGATTATTCACTTATTAAAACAGCAAAACTCCAGAACCCTGACATCACCAAATGCTGACAAGGATGTGGAGCGACTAGAATGCTCATTTGTTTTTACTAGGAATGCAAAATGGTACAGTCACTTTGTAAGGCAGTTTGTGGTTTCTTACAAAACTAAACATACTTTTACCATATGACTCAGTGATCACATTCCTTGGTATTTACCGAAAGGAGGTGAAAACTTATGTCCACACAAAAACTGTGTATTATGTTTATACAAGTTTTATTCATAACTGCCAAAACTTAGAAGCAACCAAGAAGCCCTTTGGTAGGTAAATAATGGATAAACTGTGTCAAATACAATTAATGGAATATTACTTAAAACTAAAAATAAGTGATCCATCATGCCATGAAAATACATGAGTGGACCACAATGCATATTGCTAAGTGGAAGAAGTCAGTCTGAAAAGCATATGTACTGTATGATTCCAACTGTATGAATTTTGGAAAAGACAAAACTATTGAGACAGTAAAAAAGATCAGAGATTTGCATAGTTGAGGGAGAAGGATGAAAAGGCGGAGTACAGAGGGTTTTTAGGGCAGCCAAACTATCCTGTATGATTCTAGAACAATGGCTACATGTCATTACATATTTGTCCAAACTCACTGAAGGTACAACATCAACAGTGAACCCTAAGGTAAACTATGGACTTTGGTTAATTATAATGTGTCAGTATAGGTATATTAATTATAACAAATATGTCACCTTGGTGAGTGATGTTGAGGGGAGGCTTTGTGTAGGGGTTGGGGGAAGGTGGACAATTGGTATATGGGAAATTTCTGTACCTTCCTCTCAATTTTACTGTAAACCTAAAGCTTGTCTAAAAAAGATAGTTACTGGGGTTTTTGTTTTTTAACTAGGAGAAAAAACACACAGACATAGAAATAAACTAGATCTTCCACTTAGTAATGTAACTGGTCCACAAAGGAATCCACAGTGAAAGAGCCAGAAGAACAAAGACCCTAACACTCTTCTCTCTCCCTCTGCTCTCCTTCCTCTACTGCCAGTAATCCCAGTGACTGAACCCAAGAGGAAGCCAACAAAAGCTAAGAAAAGCCGTTGAAGTGGCCTATATACCTGGGTGGCTCAGGGCATCAAGCCAGGGGGGAAAAGTGGAGAGTAATCTAGCAAATGGTGTGCACAAACAACAAAACTTAAATATGCATAGTACTCAGTGATAAATAGTTGTGAAGGTTCCCTTTCAGATCAGGAACAAAACAAGAAGCCTGTTGTCTTCTTTTCAAAATTGTTCTTGAGGTCTTCTGCAGGATATCACAATATGGGGTTTTTTTTTTAGTATAAAAGTCAGGAAGAAAACCAATGTTATTATTTATAGATGATATAATACCTCAGTATAAAACTCTAATACACATGATTTATAAGTAGAATATTAGACTGAAAGAATTGTACATATAAAATGAATATTTCAAAATTTATCACATTTTTACATAGTGATTGTATAATAGCAACAAACATATACCCATAAATAAATTCAATAAGTGGAAAGACCTTTGTGGAGAAAATTCTAAGACATTAAGAGACATTAAAAAGACCTAAATAAAATGGAAAGCTAGGCCATTTTCTTGGTTAGGAAAACTTTATGGCCTAAAGAAGTCATTTGTTACCATAATGATCTAGAGATTCAAGGCAATGCTGATCAAAATCTCCAAGGGTCATTTTGGGGAAATTTTCAAACTCATTCTAAAAACGTATATAGAAGGGTTAAGGACTAAGGCAAAGCAGAACTGAAGAAGAAAAGGAAGTTGAAGAAACTTGCCCTACCAGATATTGAGCTTTATTACAAAGCTACATGATTAGGACGGTGTGGTATTGGGACAGAGACAGACAGGTAGACCAATGTAAGAGAACTGAATCTAGAAACAGACCTACCCAAATAGTATAATAAAGTTGGCACTGCAGAATTGGAGAAAAGGCACTGGAGGAAACAGTTCTGAAATAATTTAACAGATCGATATGGAAAAAAAATGAAATTTGTCTCCTACTTCATATCACATAAAAGTCAATTTCAGACTGATTAAAGATTTATAGGCAAAGTATAAAACTTTTAAAAGATTATATAAGAGAATATCTTCATGACTTTAGGGTAAAAAGCAATTTCTTAAGCAAGGCCTAAAAATCAACAACCTTAAGGAAGATTAAAAAACGATGAACTTTTGTTCAAATGACATCATTAAAAGAGTGACAAAAATAAGCTACAGATTTAACAAATACTAGCAATATATTTAACTGATGCTGGATCAGCATACAAACTATGTAAAGTATACCTGGGTATCAGTAAGAAAAAGACAAACAGACCAAACTGAAAATAATCAAAGGAATGAAGAAAAAAGCACAAAAGGCCATTGGAAAAGGGTTTGGTATCATATAATAAAATTGGACATGTGCATATACAGTGACACAATACTCCCCTTCCTAGGTATATATATTATACTGTGGGTCATTACACACTCATTTAAAAACAAAATAGAATTAAACAGAAAAGCCAGAATGCACTGCAATTAGGGTAAGTATTTTTTGTGAAACTTTTTTTCACACATTATCTAAGTGTATGTTAACTGAATTATGAAGAAAATATAGTTTTTTTACTGTGCATTTCAGGAAAAAAGTTTGAATGCCACTATCTACAAAAAGTCTTACATATGTACACCAGGAGACAAGTAGAATAATGTTTATTACAGCACTGTTAGGTTAGAATAGCAGAAACCTGAGCAACACAGATATTCATTACCAGTAAAATGGATAAATAAAATGTGATATATTTATGTAATGTAGTAAAAATGAATTATCTACTACAAATATCAATACGGCTGAATCTCAAAAACAGAATGATGATTAACAAAAGCAAACCCCCAAAGCATATATACTGTATGTACTACTTCTATGTGATTCAAAAATAAGGAGAAGCGAATGTGTTATTTAGGAGCACATACCTAGGTATTCCTGTAGCAAAAACTAGGTGGTAAACTATAAAGCAAACCACAGGAATTATTAAGACAAAATTCAATAAGGTGGTAACCTGGGGTGGGGCTGGGAGAGAGGAGATGCAATCAAGGTGGAGCACTGGAGGTCTTCTAAAGTGCTAACCAAGTTTTATTTCCTGACTTGAATGACGAGTATATAAGTATTCACTTGATTACAATTCTTTATTTTTACATGTCTTATATACATCTATTCACACCAACAGCTGTACACACCAGACATGCACAGTAATGCCTAACATATGTCACAGTTAAATTTATAATAAATGTCAGCTATTGTTATTTAATTCTATGGATGAAACATAGAAGACTTAAATGAATATATATATTTTTCTTTTAATTTCAAAATTTAAGAAAAAGAGAATATCAGTTCTGCTAAAACTATCAAACCTCTTCATTATTTATTATCAGGTCAACTGGTATCTCTAAGAACTCAGTAATGCGCCACGCCAGGTTTCCAGGTTTACGTCAGTATTTAATGAATGGCGAGCTATTGGTAGCCAGGTCCACTGCCACTCTAAAGTGCTTTCTAAAATTTGAAACTCAGGAACTAAAAAAAGACAAAGTAGTTGGATGAATAATTGCAGAAACAGGAAAAAAATGGAAGTGGGGAAAATATGAATAATTGTACCCAGATATATATACATATATATATGTTTATGCCAACTTTTAAATGAGGATGATAATATGGACTAATTCATTTCCTAATATTGAAATAACAGGAAAATCAAACAGTGGCAGAAGTCTTCAGTTTGGTGATAGTCATTATCAACTTAGCAAGGTACTTTCTGATGATTAAGGAGCTTGTTCTAGTTTGTGAAAAAACAGCTGTTTGTTTTGCCAGGCTTGTGAATGCTGACCCACATATTTTTCAAAAATAGCAACAGGGACGCCATTGACCCTGTTGGCACTCCTCACTGGAAGATGATGCGCCGTCCCGCCCGCTCGCCCTCACAAGGGATGGATGCTCTTTTTACGGTATTATGTTAACACTTGAATGAACTCCGATTCGATTGGTTTGCCTGAAAGCGCCCCTGGGTGAGGTTATAGTCCCGAGTGTATCAATGAAAAGAGTTTTAGCTGCGCCCCCCACCACTTATACTTTCAATTTAGTTCACATCTGCTACAAGTCATTTGAATATAAAATGTAACAAAGTAAACTTAAGACTTTCTCTCTCCTTTACACATTCAGCTGTAGAAATCAAAAGCTAACATTTCAGATAGAAATCAATTTTATGGATATGCAAAAAAGTTGCAGCAAAGGAAAAATGAAAAAGTAAAATTTCTGTAAGTGAAATATTCGGTGACTGGTCCCAATAAACCATTTAAACCAAGATTATGTTTGGGATTAGAAGGTTGTTTATCCCTAAAGCCCAGATTGCTCCCTCAATTCACAGGCCTATGCTTTTTACATTAAGACTATGATGTGCCCTTCCTTGGTCCCTTTGCAACTAAGGACAGAAAGTTTAAATGGTAACTCTAAAGCCTAGTGGTTTGCTTCTAAATCTACAAAACTCATATTCCAAGGACTCTTTTTGAAAAAGGACTCTGTTCTAACTTCAGGAAAGATGGGCATGAACCACAGTTGGCATAAATAGCCCCCGAGCCGGTTCCTGTTTTTCCTTGCTTCACTCCTCATTATCCATTCGCAGCTACTTCTGCTCTAAGGTGGGCAAATAAGCAAAGCTCAGAAAGTACCTGAGTAATGGATCTAATTTAGTCACATCTATTTCTTCTGCTATTGGTCTTCCCACATCGGCTTTGAGTAACAACTTACGGGCACTCTCCCTAAGTCTCCATACCTCAAATTTCCCTGCATTCTATTCACGCCTGTCAATCCACATGAGTTATTATTTCTAGATTAGGTGTATCATTAGCGAAAACTAATTTAGTGTGCATAATGTCCCTGGTCTATCAGTTCACACCCTGTGTGTGTGTGTGCAAGTGTGTGTGTGTGTGTGTGTGTGTGTGTGTGTGTGTGTGTTGGGGGTGGGGGTGGGGGTGGGGGAGGAGGGAGTGGCTGGCAGGAAATTATTCCAGTGAGGATAAAGAAACTGAGGCAGAGTGGAGAACTGATTAGTTAAGATTGTAAAGTACAGTAACAACATGGAAACATCACCAATTCATGGTCCCTTTCCGTCTGCCAGGAGTTGTAGCATAGATAATACCCAGAGCTTGGTAACAATGGCTAGAAACTGCAGTAATAGATGCATTAGAAGATAGAGTGGATAACGGCAGCAAACAAGACTTTTACTCAGTCCTGCAACCTGGACTACAGAAGTGGTGCAAAGTCAAAATGCTTTGAGAATATTATGCAATGTTTATTTCTGTCTGAAAATCCAGTAATAAGATCTACTTCTGATTCTAGTGACATCATGATAGAACTGAATTTCAATGATCTGTGAAAAGGATGTAGTAAGGAAATCTCAAATTCTTCCAGTTTTGTTTTCCCATTTATATTGCCAGTTGCAATAATCTTTATCTGCATTTTTCTGATGATAAAAAGAGCAGGAGGGCTGGTTTGATTGACAGCCACCCTTGGTGCAGGATTTCCTCTTGAATGTTAAATACACACCTCAGTCTTTACAATGCATCTCCAGGACACAGCAGTCAGAAGGCCAGAAGACAACTTTCCTCATTAGTGAACTTGCTGGAAGCTTTAGCAGGATGTTACAGACTGAAGGAGCCACTAATACTGAACCTAAATTTTTAACTGGAAAAGTTTAAAATGTAATGTAGTTTACTACACAGCTTTCATTAGGTAGTTGGCAGAAAGTAATTTAAGAAAACTGTAAAATGGATACATATTCAACGTCTGCAAGTTTGTTTTAACCATGCATAAATTGATCACTTTCAAAGACATTGTTAATAGAAACAAGGCACAAAGATTTCTTCTATTTTCAACAAACCCGCTTTACTATCTTGCATCTGTTTCCTCATAATTAAATGGTGAGTTTATTGAATTTTCCAAAATAATATTTAGCTTTTGTATTGAGTAAAAAAGCCTGATTATAAAAATACCCACTAGAAACAATTATGTAGTTCAAAATGTTATTTTTAGTATTCATACAAAAATTGATATTGTGCCTCTCTGTCTTTGCTTCTCATGTTGAACAGGTATTATTTTACTATTTTAGTTAAAACTAGGGAGATTTCAAGAGATTGAGTCAATAGCAGTATTCATAATGCAAATTAGTGTTTCCCTCAATCAATTATAAGCATTATTTAAAATGTTTTAGAAGGAGTGTATATATATATGTGTGACTATGCATATAAATACACATACACATTTATATATTTTTTCTTTTTAAATAAGCAAGGTTCCTTATATTTTCTTAAATGCTTTTGAAGTTATGTTTATGCTTTCAAGACTTCATGACACTATTTAATTATAGGTGACCCTTGAACAACACAGATTTGAGCTGTGCAGGTCCACTTAAACATGGATTTTCCTCAATAAATATATTGGAAGCATTTTTGGAGATTTGCAACAATTTGAAAAAACTCAGAAACCACACAGCCTAATAATATCGAAAGAAATAACACTAAGTATATCATGAATGCATAAAATAAAAATAGATAATAGTCTATTTTATCATTTCCTATTCTAAAATCAATGTAAGGTTATTAGTAGTTACATTTTCAGGGAGCCAAAAGTTATATGCAGATGTTCAACTGTGTGGTGGAGTCAGAGCCCCAATCCCCATGTTGTTCAAGGGTCAACCACACTTAATTCTGTATTTACTACAATTACCCCAATCATACATCTGTTGCTGACTCTACATCTGTCCATGATACTCTAAAGAAAATAATACAGGCCTTCTTCCTGTAATGTGGATTCCCTGAATGTGAATTTCCCAAAGCCTAACATCTACCTGCAACAAGCAAAGCTAATTATGGACTCAAGTGAGTCTTATTTCCTCAACATTAAAAACTGTTTTGACATTCTCCATAAGCTTGTTGATTGGTACCACTAATTAAGCTTTAATTATTGTATTTTTTTCCCTCAATAAAAGGAAATCCATTTCATTTTTAAAGACTTTACTTTGATGTTGCCCATCATCATTTTTTCCTTCCTCTATACAATGACAATGAAAGTGGATGGTGGTGTTTTTTCATCTCCTTGTACGTAAATTTCCCCAACCTTTTTGCTGGCGGTGATACTTCACCACTCTGGCCAATCCAGAGTCTGGGAAACATTGTTCTGTAGCCTCCCTATCCCTCTGAGGCCCATTTATTGTGTTTTCAAGAATTTCTGTGATAGTGTGATCTTGTCTGAGCCTCCACACCGGGCTACATGCTTCCTGAGAGCCCAGATGGTCACACTCACCAGCACACTCCCTATGATATCTAGGACTTGGCATTACACTTAGAGTGGGCTCTGTGGATGATAGTTGAACCTAGTTAAGTTCTCATGTAGGATCATTGGGATGGTTTTTGACTGGAAAGACAGTCTATTTTAGTAGAAAGGTCATGGAAGGTATCTGTTCTGGTTCCTCTGCTAACCCCTGAAATTAGGTTTCAAATTATATCGATGTCCATGGCTGAATATTCTTACTAATGCTCACAATATCCAAACTTGTTTTTTCTAATGTGTAAATGATACATTTTGTAAATAATATTAGCAGATGGTGTAGAGCTCTGATAGTTCCTAAATTTTTATTTTTCTATTGTGAAAAAAATCAAACTTACAGACGAATTGCATGAACAGCACAATGAATTTTTCTGTGAATTTTAAATTTACAAAAAAAACTGAATAGGGTGTCAATTGTTAACACGTTGTCACATGTGCTTCGTATGTGTGTGTGTACATCATATATGTATACACATATTACTCTTGCTGAATTATTTGAAAGTAAATAGCAGCTTTGCGACCTTTTATCCCTAAATACTTCAGCATGTATCTCCTAAGAATGGGATGTTCAACCACAGGAGAAAAATCTAATTCAGGAAATTTCATGTTACTGCAAGACTATCAGTATCTAATATATAGTACATATTCAAATTTCATCATTTGTCACAAATGTCTTCTACAGCATTTTTTTTTCTCCTTTTGGATTTGGGACATAATTCATTGCATTTAGTCATGTGTCTGTTTAGTCTCCTTTAATCTGAAACCATGCCTCTGCCTTCCTTTTTCTTTCATGACATGGATTTTTAAGAATAAAATTCAGTTTGGGTTTTTCTGAATGTTTATTCATGACTGGACACAGATTATGCCTTGTTGGTAGCGATCCTACATAAATTATGCTGGATCCTTCTCAGATAATCACATTAGGAGGCATGGATGTCAGTTTATCCTATTATTGAAGATGCTAACTTGGACCACTTGGTGAAGACAGTGTTTGCCAGTTCCTGGTACTGTTCCACATTCACATTTCACAATCTGTAAGCAAAACTTCAGAATTAGCCTCCTCCACTCCTAAAGAGAAATTACTTTGTTTAATCCAATCTGCTATTTTTTCCAGAATATACTCTTCAATTCACTTCAGTCTATCATCTGCCCTCATCATTCCCCAAGAACTGCTCTGACCAATGGTTGTCCTATGCCTTTTTTTCCCCAGTTCTTTTTCACCCATTCTCAGCAGCGTTCAACACTGTTTGACGATTCCTTTCTTCTAGAAACACCCCCTCCCTTGATAGCCACCTTCTGCTATTCATTATCAGATTTCTCTGCAGACTCTGCTCCCACTACCTGGTCATTCAACATTGAAATTCCAGAGGATTCATCATAAAGTCTATAGTCCCCTAACTCTATAAGCACTGTACAAACTCATCCATGCAATGGGTTCCAATGCCATCTAAACATAGCTGACTCCAGAATGGTCATCTCCAGCTCCAAACCCCTTCTCTGAGCTCACCTCCCAAATATCAACTGCCTATTTCATAACTCTATGAGAAAAATCACAAAGCTTCCTCAAACACAAAATACCTAAAACCAAATGATCTCTCCCCAGATTCTCCCATTCCCCTCAAATTCTCCCACTTCCCCCATTTTGCTTTGGACTAATGAAGGACATATTAAATAAAAAGCCCATGAATCTCCCTAACATTGATTTCTTCACCACCTCCCCACCAAATCCAATCCAGAAACAAACTGTACTGATTCAAGCAGGCAAATCCGCAAATCTACCTATTCCTCCCTAAAACCACAACCACCACCTTAATTCCTTAGTCCAAGATTCCCTTTCTTTCTTAGGTGACTGTATTAGCTGTCCAGTTATCTCTCTGCATCCACTCTTGCCCCTGAATTCCATATCCTAATCTCCAAACTGGTGACAGAGTTGTCTTTTCAACTAGTGTCTCTCTCTCTCTTTTTTTGCACATATGCATGCCTGCAGATGTACACACACTCACATGGACACACTCATTCTGTACTTAAGACCTCTGAATGAAGATCTAGCTCTTTATCTTGGCATGGTTTAAAAGATTTGCATAAAGTAACACCTATCTACCTTCTCCAACTTCACAATAAGCCCCTTTAGACCTTATTCACTTTACAGCAGTCAAATAAACCTGCTTCCATTTTTAGAAATGTGCCAACTTTATCCCTTACCCAGAAAATTAGCACATGCTCTTTGCTTGGCCTTCTTAATTCCTATTTATGACTCAGAACTTAGCTCAAATATTACTTCCTCTCTGAAGCCTTGACTAATCGGACTACATCATATGTTCTCACTGCACCAGATCTCTTATTCCCCAGTTATAATTAATTATATCTTTAGTTATGTGATTATTTGCATGTTTAACTTTTAGACCCTCAGTTCCATGAAGATAGGGGTCTTCTCTTTTTGGCTCATCATTTAACCCCCACACTTTGCTTGGTACCTGCAATATGGTAGGTGTTCAAAAACCAATAAATATATTCTATTGAATTTACCAAACCCTTGTATTGTGCTTACTATGCCCCAGGCACCATTCTAAGTATTTTTAAAATGTTAAATTATAAAGCTGTATGTTCTATTAGCCCCCTTTTCAAGCACTTTCAACTGCTTATTTTGGATTGTACTTTAATCAACACTACTTCAAATCTGTGATATGAAACACACACTTTAAGAGGACAAGGTATTTTCTTAGCCTTTATAAAGGTGAACCTTTAGGAGGCTTTCCTCTACATGCCGTTTTGTGCCACCTAACTGTACTGTTTCTCCAAACTGTAATGTGGAGATGACAGAACTCTTCAGTATTAATGGCAATGCATTCACCTTGATGTAGGCTCCTTTGTGAAATGCTCCTCTTTAAATAATATCTGATAGTGCTTGGAGAAGTATGCCTTTAGTTATTTCACATGTTCGTTAATTGGATAAGTGTTAGGTAACTGAAGAGTAAACAAAAAGACCCTCCATAATTTTTAGGAACCCAGAGACAGACCCACGTGGTAAATCTTAGAATAGTGTTGAGTTCAACAAAACATGATCCCACCACCAAAAGGAACTTGGAAAATGTTCTAAAAATCATTAACTTGAGTTTCTTGAAGAATGCTAAAGTGAATCCAATATCCTTATCTCCGCTGCTTAAAAAATGATCTAGAGACTCAGACAATTTCCTGAAGAGTCTCACTCCTCAAACCCCATCACATACTCTCCTTTGCTTTGGTTTTCAAAAGAGTTTTCCCCCTACTCTCTGATTATTAAGGGGAGAATGAGGAGAGACTGGTATTCTCACATGTTAGTACATTTTTATCTCAAACTGTAGTACAGAAAAGAATCACCTGGAGAGTTTGTAAAAACAGATTCCTGAGCTCCACCAATCAGAGGTCACAACTCAGTAGGTGTGGAATCAGGTCTGTGAAATTACATTTCTTTCATGGCTTGTGCTTTCTGAACTCAAGAAATCTTTGCCTAACCCAATGGCACAATTATTATTGTTTATTTAATCTTTGCTTTTTTCTAGAAGTTTGATAGTGTTAGCTCTCACTTTTAAGTCCATTTGAAGTTAATTTTTGATATGATATCAAGTAAGAATAGAGGTTCTCTTTTTTTTTTTCTATACACATATCTAACTGTTTCACCACCATTGAAGTATTGCGGCATGTCTGTGGAAAATCAATTGGAACAGGTATGTGTGGATATGTCTCTGGACTCTTTATCTGTTCCAAACCGTGGTGAATACAGTAGCCTTACAGTAAATCTTAAAACCAGGCACTGTTAGTCCTCCAAACTTGTTCTTTTTCAAAATTGTTATGGTTATTCTGGGTTCTTTGAATTTCCATATACAATTTAGAATAAATTTGTCAATTTCTTTAAAAATATCCCCCCAGGATTTTGACTGGTATTGCACTGAATCAATGTGGGAAGAATTGCTATCTTTATATTGAGAATTCCAATTCATACGTGACAAATATCTCCCTTTATTTAGGTATTTGTTTCCTTCAGCAAAGTTTTATAGCTTTTAGTATATAGTGTTTATACATCTTTTCTCTATAATTATAGGGCTATTCGAGTCTTCTATTTCTTCTCGAGTTCATTTGGAAATTGCTATCTTTTTAAGGAATTTTCTCATTTCCAAGAGAATCTGCCTCTATAAAAAGCTCCCAGATATTGAAATGCTACCACTTAAGGACTGCACTTTGATAGCATTATGCTGTACAGTGCAAACTGTCAATAGTATAACAAATTTCTTTTGGGTACTTACTATTTTATTTGCTATAATTTACAAGGAAAACCTCTCAGGATAAAATCTCAGGAAACAGAGTGACATCAAATTCTTATATATTATCCAAAATAGACATTTTAAGTCACAGTTTGTTCAGGTTTTAGAATCGAAGTCACACTCAACTGTCAGTAATAACTGTGAGGGACTTTTAACATCTATCTTGTCCAGCTTAAAAATAAATGTGTAAACAGGATCATACTCTTATATTTAGAAGATGTTGTCTCAGGGTAGAAATAAATTGACATGCTACAACTGGAACTGTAGATTTCAGTAAATGTTGCCCTGTTTATACCTATCCAGGGAAATGTATCAGCAGTGACTTCTAGGAAATGCCAAATTACCACAGGCTGACATACATCCGACTAAAGAATATATGGAATTAAGTCAAAGATTAATGGGTGATTAATGGTTATACATTAGCCTGATGTAAATCACTGATACTTTCCCTGCATGGAGAGATCTGTTCTGATTCCTTGTTAATTTATCCTTTATGTAGTGTCTGATTCTACTACTATTTCAACTATTTCCTGAGAGAAAATGAATAGATTTCTATTCGCATAGCATACAGGTATTAGGTTTGTGGTTTGAACCAAGTAGTTTGATTAGTAAAACTTTACCATGGGATCTGAAGAAATTCAACTTAGTTGCAATAGTCAATGACTAACAAAAGGTAAGTGTAAGTAGGTGCAGAGACAAACTTATAAATTATCCCTGAAGGAATACGATATAAGTGGCCACCAGTATATTCAGAAGCAAATACTGAGAAGAAAAATACTAGAGATATACAGTAAGATGAATGACCAGAAAGTACTTTGTATATACCTTTCTCAGGACACTAATTAGTTTGTTTCAGAGTCATTTATTGGCAGGTTAGTTTCCTAAGTAGACTATGAACTTCTTGAGGTCTAGAGACTTATTGTATTCATCTTTGTTTCTCCAGTACTTAGTGCAAAGTCTGGAGCCTTAACAGGCACTCAATGGATGGTTAAAAATGAATGGGTGACCACAGATGGTACACAAATGGCCAACAAGCGTATGAAAAGATGTTCAATATCACTAATCATTAGGGAAATGCAAATCCAGGCCACAATAAAACATCACCTTATATCCATTTGGATGGCTACTATCACAAAAACAGAAAAGTAGTGTTAGAAAGGATATGGAGTAATTGGAACACTTGAGTTGCTCATAGGAATGTAAAATGGTATAGCTGGTATGGAAAACAGTATGGTGGTTTCCAAAAAAACTAAAAATGCAATTACCATATGATCCAGCATTTCCACTTCTAGATATATATCCAGAAGAATTGAAAGCAGAAACTCAAAGAGGTATCTGCATAGCCATATTCCTAGTATGAATAAGTTATTATGCTATTATGACTGTTTTCCACAATAGCCAAGAGGTGGAAGCAGCCCACATGGCTTTTGACAGATGAGTGGATAAGCAAAATGTGGTTTATACATACACTGACATATTATTCAGCCTTAGAAAGGAAGGAAATTCTGATATATGTTACAACATGGATGAACCTCGAGGACATTATGCTCAGTGAAATAAGCCAGTCACCAGAAGGTAAATATTGTATGGTTCCACTTGTATGAAGTGTCTAGAGTAGTCAAATTCATAGAAACAGAAAGTAGAATGGTGGTTGCCAGAAGCTGGGAGGGGGAAAAATGTAATGTCATTGCTTAATGAGTATAGAGTTTCAGTTTTGCAAAATGAAAAGGCTCTGGGGATGGTTGCACAAGAATGTGAATATGCTTAACACTACTGAAATGCACACTCAGAAATGGTTAAGATAGCAAATTTTATGTTATGTATTTTTTCTATAATAAAATAATTTTAATGAATGAATAAATGGTTAAGTGAATGCAGGGCTAAATGAAAGAATTAATGAGTAACAAACATTTATAGCATTAAATAGAAAACATTGTGATTTTTGATATACCATATTTTAATTTATTGGTTAAAAAATAGTAAGTCTAGACTGTTATCCTGTACCTATCTTCAGATACGGATATGTTGAAATAGCATACATGCCACATATAGTGATACTTGTTATCAGAATATCATGTTTGGAACTCTACAATTTTAAGAACTATGAGAAAACCAAATTTTTCCAGAAAAAGAACAAAATGACAAAAGATTAAAAAGAAAGAAAATACCAGAAAACATGTAAAGAGCTAATTATTTCAAAGAGGAGGCCAAGAGTATAGTGAGTCTTCACATTCAGGTTGGATTATTACAGAAGACAAATTCCAACTTCACAGGTGAAAGGGCTTAAATTGCAGTAAGAGATTTAAGATCCACAAAAGACACCACTGAACATTTTAGATTTTCTATTTAAATTGAAGAATACAACTCAAAAGTTCTAACTTGGCATTTTAAGGTAATAAGGAAAATTGTCCATAATTGGAAGTAAGGCAAAGGATAGTGCCTGTTTTTGCAATGTAATATTAAGCTTGTGTAACAGGTCCATCCAAGGATTATTTAAATATCTCAGAAAATGTAACTTTGCTTGATTTACTGTTTTATACTAGTAAGTGCCTAGTCTCTGTGAAATTAGTTATTAATTTGCATACTTCTGTTCATAGAAAAGGTAATACGAATGGTTATAGTTTTATTGCTGTGAATTACATTAACCAGTTTGATATCTGTGTAATCTTATTTCAGCATTCTATGTTTCACTGGCTGTAAGTACCCAACCTCTCAAGTTCCCCTTTCACCAGATGTACCATCCCATTGGTCCCTTCATTAATAGATTAAATAATTATTTAACTTATATTCAATAGGGTTATATATGAGTCATGTTTTCAACTTTTTGAAAATTATACTTTTATTTAATGCTTCTATTTGAATTTCATTAAGATGGTGCCTTTGTGATTCAGATAGTAAATGAATACAAGCGAAGAAAATTCTTTGCATCTATGTGTCACTGAACAAAAGAAGATGAAAATATAAAAACAAAGTTCCCAGAAGCTCCCACCAACCAAATATGGGACAACTTGTGACTCATTTTAAATAGTGAAAGTAATAGCATATAACCCAAATAATTAAAATAAAAATCCAAGAACACATGCTGATATAAGTAAATGAATTAATGAATGAGAGAGAAAGGAAAGCTCTTCTTTATAGAAGCAATAAAGTATATAGAAAGTCATCTTTTAAACAACTGATTAATTAATCAATAAATAATTGACTCAGGCAAGAATCATCAATGGATCTAAAACTATTGGCTGAAGATTTAATGAGGAAAAGGATATCTATACAATCTAAATATATCTCTTCATAAATTAGTTACGAGTCACAAAATGATCTAAATTATGAGGGGCTATCTTGATGTGAGAAGATGTGTCCTTCCGTTCAGTGGTATTCTTCCCCAAAAGTGCATAACTTAAACCTAGTTTATTCTTCAAAAACATTCATCTCTTTTTATGTGTAGAAAATGGCAAGCTTGTGCATGGGTGGTGGGAATGGAAACTGGTGCAGGCACTATGGAAAAAAGTATAGAGGTTCCTTCCAAAAATTAAAAATAGAACTACCCTATGCTCTAGCAATCCCATCTCTAGGTATTTATACAAAGAAAATTGAAAAAGGATATGGAAGAGATATCTGCCCATCTATGTTCAATGCAGCATTACCAACAAAAGCCAAAATATGGAAACAACCTAAGTGTTCATCAATGGATAAAGAAGATGTTATATATACATATAATGGAATATCACTAAACCGTGAGAAAGAAATCCTACCATTTATAACAACATGGATGGATCTTAAGAGCATGATGGTAAGCCAAGTAAGCCAGACAGAGGAAAACAAATGCTGCATGGCCTCACTTATATGTGGAATCTTAAAAAAAAAAAAAATGAGCTCATAAAAACAGAACAGACTTGTAGTTACCAGGGGCTCAGAGGGTGAGGGAACTAAGGACAGAGCTTTATAAAACAGTATAAACTTTTATCTATGAGATGAATTAAGGTCTGAGGAAATAATGTATAATATGGTGACTATAGTTGTTAACACTGTATTGTACACTTGAAATCTGCTAAGAATAGAACTTCAGTGTTCTCACACACAAGGTTTTAAAAATACATGATGTCATTTTAGACCAAGAAAGGCTAAGGTACTATTCCAGATGAAGGAGATTAATGTAATGTGGTTAACTGAATATAATGTGGTTCCTGGATTGGATCCTGGACTAGGAGAAAAATATATGAAGAACATTATTGAGACAATTAGTGAAATAGGTGGTCATTGAGTGGAAGGACATGTTCAGAGCAAATATTTTAACAGGATCACTCTGACTGCTGTGCCAATAGACTGTGTGTGACTGTGTGTAGGGAGAGGTAAGTTTTATAAAAGCAAGACAAATAAGTGATACTTTTACAGAACTCAGATCAAAGGTGATGGCACGCAGACCAGGGCAGTGAGATGGAGGGGTAAAAAGTGATTTATTTCTGGATGCCTTTCAAGATAGAGCCAGTCCAGTTCCCTGATGACTGAATGTGTGATGTGAGAGGAAGAAAAGAGGTTAGGATGAATAAAGGCTGGGAGTGGTGCAGGTTGGTGGGCAGAGGGGACAGATGAGGAGTTCAGATCGGAAGGTATGTGACTAAGATGCAATTAGACATGGAGTGGAGAAGCTGATTACGTGGTAAGATATGGGAGTTTGGAGTTCAGGAGAGAAGTCTGGCCTGGACTGCGTATAAGATGATGAGTGATAATTACTGGCCCGTGACTGGATGTCCCTCGGGAAGAAGAGCACCAGGACCTAAACCTGGGCCCTCCGCCTTCTAATCTCGCGGCAAAACTTAGATTAACACTGATCATTTGTATTCATGGGTGTACAAAAAGGTTTAAATATTCAAATAATTTATATTTCTAGTGTATCGTGCAAATACGCATATAATGGTCAAAAGGCAGTCTTATGGCAGAAATCTAATTTCTGGAAAAACTGAATGCAAGGATGACCTCAGTAGGACTTTTAAGTATCAATTATTTTCCCAGAGTAAAAATTACCACCATTAAAAATTAGGAAGCATCAGAAAACTGATTCTGCTTTAATAATTTTCAGGGTAATAAATTGACTTTTCAAATATTACATTTCCCTTAAACCACTGTGAGCCTACTGACATATGAAAATTCCAAAAGAAATGTGGTCTAAGATGGCTGAGAAAAAAACAAAATGTTTTCATTTAAAAGAAAATAACAATGGACAATTTCAAGGTACAATAAGAATATTAAAAGAATAGGAATTTGTTATTTTTCTTTTATAAGCAGGTTAGGGGCAATACTCATTCTGAATATGTTCTGCACACATTGACAGGTCTGACAATCCTAAATTATGACAGGAATTTGTTAATGAATTCACCACAGTCTGAATTATTTTTGTAAGATCTTGAAGAACTGAGGAGTTGCTAGGGGACTGAAAGACACAGATGTATTTGTATCTTTTGAAGAGGTGATTGAAGCAATTAACATCAAATAAGTCACAAAAAATAGCTTGCAACATAGCAGAACACAATAGAAGAAAACTGTCCACAAATGGATGATAGGTAACATGTCTCTACCAAGGAAAGTTCATGTCATAAACTAGACAAGATTTTCAAAAGGGGATATCATTAGCTGCTCAACTGTAAGCTCCTTGGAGACAAGGGAATGTCTACAACTTTAAATAAAACACTATAAATATTTACCAAATATATGTAGTAAAGAAGGAGAAGAAAAAAGGAGAGAGGGAGGATGGGTTAATGGGGGAAATGGAACATATTAACCCAACATGAACGCACTACAGTTTGACTTAGACAATACTGTTTAATGCCTAATGAATGTCTACAAATTTTACTTAAACTAAAAATATAAGTAAAACATAATGGTGACTAACACTGACTTAAAGTATATTGAATAAATTCAGTGTTTTTCAATGCTCAATAAACAACCTGGAAAATTCAGAGAAAAACATATGCTATTTTATCACTGTTCTGTGTCAAACAGAAAATCAGACTGGTAGAAAACATAATTCAATTCACAGAAATGCAAGGAAGGTGATGAAAGAATGGCTTGCTTGTTTACCTCTCTGATCAATATAAGAAGTATGTATTTTTATTCAGTGTGTTAGGCAGAAAGACAGATACGTGTGGGGTGGAGAGAGAAGAAAGCCAGTAAAGCCCACTAAAAGGGCCTCAAAGAGTTAACCAGATAAAACCAGAGAGCCAGAAAGGACTCAGAGCTAATTAGTTGATTAGTTGAAGTTTCAAAGACCAGGAGTGACCTGGAGTGACTTGGAATGTCCAGATATTAACCAGATGAAAAGCAATTCCTCAGATAAAGAAAAACGTCAGATCGCAGCCCAGGTCTTCACTGTACCAATCATATCAGGCCTCCAAGGCCAAAGACTGTCAATCAAATGCCTTACCCCACGAGGTAGGGGAGGGAAATGGGAAAGGGTCATGCCAGGTCATGCCATCATAAATCTATTCAGCCTAAGAAAAGGCCCAGCTTATTCTTTAACTTAATCTATATGCTGCTCTTCCTCTTCTCTCAGCCCCTTATCAATTAAGGAACTTTGTAACAGGACAAGAGATAGACCTCTGAAGTGTAAATGAACCTATGTGGATAAAGAATGCCAAGATCCAGACCAACACAGTCACCTAAATAACCCTATTCTTAAGATAAAACTTAAAAAGAATTATGAATCACCTGTATACACCATGCCTTATGCTGACCCCTACCCAAAAGGCCCCATAAGACCCCAAACCCTAAACCCTTAAGGGCACCTCCTCCCTGAGGTTGCCCACACTACCCTTTCTTGAGGTGTATAAACTTTTTGCCTTAAACAAAGACTTCTCTCTGCTCAACTTACTGTGTTTTTTCTCTGAGCTCTTCACTGGTAAACTTCTTTGTCACTTTGCTATTTCATTCTATTCTCCAGGCTTCAGCACAAGTCTTCACTCTGTCTCTGTTCTACTCCAGATAAGCAGGGAGGAGCTACAGAGAGCTCTGATTTGGGCTTGCAAGTTCCTGTTGCCTGGGTGACATGGACAAGACTGAAGCTGTCCGACCATGCTCTTTAGCAGCCTACCTGTCTACCCTTAGGCAGGCCCGCTCTGTTACTTTGTACAGAGTAAAATAAAATTTACTTTGCCTTCTTGACTTTGTTTTCACTCTGACTTCGCTGTATCTCCGAAGTGAATTCTTTCCCAACATAAGAACTGGCTCTGGCCAGGAAATATAAACAACTGTAGCAAATAATCTCAATCATATCTTGAAGAATGAGGAACATAAACAGGTGACTTAGTGCAAGATGTGCAAATTTTTGAGAGTTTTAATACTCAAGTTTGACCTCCTAAAACAAGTTCTTCATAAAAGGATGTATATAATTTGCCTTTGTGCATTCCTGGGGTTAAGAAATCTAAAAGGGTAAATGACAATATTTTGAATTTAAGAGCTCACTTCCAGCATCACCTGCAGTTTTTATAATTTTTATGAAGTCACCACATCTGGGAGATGTGTTACATACTAAGCTCCTCTCTGGTAGAGCTTTATCTTAGATGCTGATAGCATATTTTTACACTTGCTATACAAATATCTCAAAAAAAATCTGTGTCTTCTAAATTGTCTGTAGAGCATAAGTATACTCTAGAAAAAATAGTAAATCATAAAGCAATCCTTAATTCCCAAGGGTAAATCATCAAGATGTCGATAATATGCCACATGCTGCTGATAAAACATCCCACAAATCTATTAATGAATGGCCTGACTGAAGATAATCAAAATAATCAGACCTCATTTCACACTCATGTAGGGTTATTTCAGATACACAGACATAAAATAAGTATCATGAAAACTGACAAAAACATTTCTACAGCTGCCCCTGTGGGGAAGAAAATTCTTCTACTCTTTGAGGTTCTTACAGCTGGTCTAAGAATCAAATCGACATGAGACAGATTAACAGGAGAAAAAAATAAAGCTTAATTACATACATATAGGCAAGCCACAGGCATGGATTCCAAAGACAATCAGGGACAAAGAGGTGTACAGTCAGCCTGAACTAAAGGGGATAGAGGTCTGAGAACTTCAAAGGAAGGAAAAGTAATTGACAGGAAGATGAAAAGAGTGAACGTTTGGTAAAAAAAAAAAATACTTGATGGGCCACACAGAAACGATGAGGGGGCACATTAAGGAATTTTAACAGATTACACCACATCCCTCCCTCTCTACTGCACCTAGTTTACATTACAATATAGAATATACCTCTGTCTGGTGACACATCTCCTCCTGGAGCAGTTCTCCATCTAAATTCTTTTTATGCAGTTGGAGGGGTCAAAGTTTCTTTCTGAGTCTTTTGGGACTTGACTGTTCTCAACTCTGAAATAATCTACATGTCCCGGTGGCACATCTTGGGGCACCCTGCCCTTAGTCCGTACAGCCCCTGTCTTTTCATAGCAAAACATTTTTAGAATCCATTTATTCTCAGAAATTTTAGAGCAAGGCATCTCTCAATTACTACATAAAGAACAAAAGAAGGTTGATGGAAGTCCTATTTCCATCTAGAGAAGACCTCGAAAATATCCTTCCAACTGAAAAATTGACAACTTACAGTAACTTCCTAACACTAAACTCCTTCACCTAGATTTCTTAAATATATTGGCAAGTTAATGCTTCTTCTATGGTTTCTGAATTGAAACTCTGACAAGTAGAGAAAGCAGAGAGGAAATCATGAGAAGAGGAGATTAGAGACAGGAAGTGAGTGCCTGTATAATGCTAATTGCTCCATAACACTAGAAGCTCTCACCCTAAATCTGAAACTTCTTTCTGTCATTGACAAGGAGGAAGGATCTCAGCAAGCAGATGATTTACTTAACACCAGCATCTGGGTGTCGTGTGAAGTTACTGAATAATTTAGCAAAAGCTTACTGGAAGGCTTGAAACTTTGCCCTTCAACCTCAATTGACAAAGCAATGACCTTAAATCTATGAGCAGTCAGTCCTTATAAAAAAAGATTGATTGGAATCAAAAGGAAAATTTTGCTGAGATACCAAAAAATAATTCCCTTTGTCAGTTCACTCATCAAACATGAGGGAACTCATTTCTACCTGGAATTGTACATCTTTTAGCATAGGCTGTTTTTCTACTAGTTTGAAAATACAGTGTTCATTTTATTTTAAAGCATAATCACTCTTTACATTAATTCTAAGAAGAGAAATGGCTGCCTAATTATGATATTGATGTTTTCTTTGTCTAATTGGGTAGGTCAAGGCACTGGTTTGATTCACAGCTGTGGCATGTTTTTATAGACTTTAGTGAACTTTAATTGCTTATAAATACTGGATTATAAGACCATGAACCTTCAGTAGAATCCTATTCAGCCCCACATGCTTTCAAATTTAACACATTGTCCATTTCCAGAGAATCCTTCATTCCAAATGGCCCTGAGGGTAAAGAAGAAAAGAATAACACACATAGCTTGCATAGCTAAAGTACATTAAGATTTTTGCTGTTGACAACATCTAATGAGTTATTGTCAGGAAAAAATATTGTCAATAAGCCCTTTCTTCCATAATAAAATTGAAATACAAAGAGAGTAGAACTCAATGCCCTGTAGACATACTGTGAAAGTTAGATTATATTTGAATGATGTGCATGATTCCATAGCCAGCCTTATAGTAAATGCAAATGGAAACTTTAGACAGGGCTGCAGCTGAGAATGGAGCAAGACATGGAATCTCCTGGGCTGATAAAGACCTAGTTGGCCTCAGGCAGAAGCTGGTCACAACCTATGACCAAACAACCCTTCCCAGAGTACGTCCTGCACTCCCAGCACTGTGATTGGGGCCTTCCCACTCTCCATACTGCTCCCCCAGTGCCATCACAGGTTGTAGGGACTGGGTGTTGTCAGTCCGCTTTTGCCTAACTGAAACTATGAAGTGTAATCAGAGCTGGGAAAAGAATGACACTTTTGCTGCTGGACCTGTCACCTGACAGGCAGCCACCTGTCACCACCACCCACAAATAGGCATTCAGATTCTCCCTGCAACAGCTGTGGCTATCCTGAAAATGCAACTGTGCCCCTCATTCCCCTTCCTGTGGTTCATCCCACCAAAGCCATCCTGGAACCTACAATGACCAGCTCTAGGTCAGGTACATAAGACTCTTGTTCTTTTTTGTTGCTCAGGCCACCATTCTTAACACAAAGTCCTACTTGATAGCCAAGCATAGACACTGGCACAAAGACATGGACTCAAACCCTAACTCTGCCACTTGAGATTGGTGGTTGCATACCAAATCTAATTGTTATTAAAACCAAGGGTCATGCAACCATTTAAATGTTTTCTTTTAATATGAAGTATGTCGATACGTTTTGGAAATAAATGCCTATAGTTGAACAACTTGATATGAAAACATTTTTGTCTGATCTTCTATTCAAATAATTCTTCTTTGGTGCTTGGTACATGTAAACATTACAGTTTAATTTTTGAATGGCTTTGGTTGATGTGTTGGGATCAACAGGAGGCCTAGTATATAGCTACTGCAGTCATCCAGGAAAGAGCTGGCAGTGCCTTGGGTGAGTCTGGTAGATGGAAATGGGTAGAACAGTGTTATCCATGGTTTAGAACCTATTTTCAAGGTGGAGTTGTCAAGACTTAATGGAGTGGAAGCCAGGATGATGACACGTCAGTTACCTGCTGAGGCCCACACAGCAACCAGCCCCAGCAGCCATGGGGACTGTTAAAAGAAGGGCGATTCAGAAAAAGCAGGCAGCAGGATAGACCTCCCATGAGAATGTGAGCACTTAGGGCTTCCCAGCAAGGTCTGGTGGCAGGCAGATGGGTGGAAGCCGAGGGCCTGGTGTTTTTTAGTACATGGGGCCCAATTAACTCCTTTTAATTGGACCCAGTGGTATGTAGGAACTGGCTCACACTGGCTATTGTTAAACAGTCATGAACTTTACTAGTCTCAGTGGTAGCTTGAAACTGTCCATAATTGGGAATATTTATACCACAGAAGTTGGCAAATACTACAGATCAGGACTCTTTCCCCTCCCCTTTCCTCTCTCCCCCACCAGTTACCAGTGCACCGCAGACCGGACAAGGCTGGAAGACCTGAGAACCCTGGCAGGCATTTGAGTTACACAATCCACTGACCTTTTTCTGTCTTCCAGTGAAGAAAGAATTCTGCTGGTACTCTTGAAATGCAATGTCTGTTTGTCCTACCAACCAAACTTTCCTAATTTCTAATTATGCTTATCCAAAGCTAAAGTTCAAATCCTCTCTTATTTGGGGGCACATATTGGATAGGAAACATTTTGCATGACAGCTAGAGCTGGTCCAGAATTTAAAACATCACACAGAACTAGACCATAAAAGAATATGCTCAGTACCTGAGTAATCAAGAGTTGCCTTTATTTAAAGTTATTCTTCTGAAAATATTTTATAACAGTTGTGTGACCAACCCTATTGTGAATAACTATCAATAGGAGCATATCATTGAAAATATAAAAATGAAATATAATTTAATACTTCATCCTCATTTCACCAAATCTTGTATTTCTGTTGGAAAGAAAGAATTATCTATGATCTTGTAGAGAAGCAAAAAAGAAGGAAATTAAATCTAGAACTACAGTGCCTAGAGATAATCACTGTTTACAAATACAGAACAGGATTCAGCAAGCACACCATACCCCATAGACTGGCAAACCACAGCCCAGAGGCTAACTTCATCCCTGCCCATTCATTTACATATTGTGGACAACTGTTTCTGCACTACAACTGAGCTGAGTAGTGACAACATAAACTAGGTGGCCCACAAAGCCTGAAATACTTGCCGTCTGGCCCTTTACAGAAAAAGCTTGCTGACCTCCAGTTTTCTCCCTCAAAAATAGAGATATAAATTGCAATATAAAGAGGGTGATATCATACATATTGCTATAATCTGCTTTTTTCTCCCACTTATACTATAGAGTGGATGTCCTTTCATGTCATTAAACATTGTATTATTTTTGTAGAGTTGTATAGTATTCCACTGTCTTGATATAACAAAATTAAGCCTTTTCCAATTATATTTTTAGGTAATAAATATCCTTTATTCTAACCCTTTCCTCTTACCTGTAACTGCTTCCTTAGGGCAAATTTCTAATTACGGAATTGTTGGATCAAAAATGGTCATTAAAAAGTTTTAAGATATGGTAAGTTTTTCAGAGCTGCCCTATGAAGAGATTTTTCCCTATTTATCTATCTATCTATATATATATATCACAACTATCTTCTATGAATTTTATATGTAAAAGGGCTACACATTTGCTGGGTGAAAATTCCCCCAAGGTTCTTCCAGAATGTTAGGAATAAATATTCTTTAATATGTCTTTCTAAGTACTTCTGTGGGAGAAAGGCATATAAAATCAGTATTCTTCTTGTAGATATGTTATGCTTCAAATTCTAGTCACAGATGCGCATTTAAAAAGTATATGCTTTGTGGAATTCTACAGTACTGGCTTTGTCAAAAAAATAAGCATAGTATACAATACAGCAAGCAATTTAATTTTCCTTAGCCCACAGTTTTTGCACCTATAAATGGGGTAAAACAAGTTCTTCCAATCCAAGAGATGATGGAAATAAAATAATCAATGCATGCATAAGAAGTTAGTATAAAATTCCATAAAATGCACAGTTATTATCTTAGAGGTAAGACTGATTCTTTAAATTATTTCAACAAGTTTCTATTTACTGCAATTTATTCTTAGATAGTAAAACTCAGTCTAAGATTTTTAAAATAAAGCAAATGTGTAACTGCTGGTAGAAAGTAGGGGTGAGGAGTACAGACAATCAGAATGAAATAGATTCCCCTACTTCTGTTTTCCTTCAGAGCAAAATTCCCATGCTGCAAGGCCACTTGATAATTCCTCTGGTCAAGCAAATGCATGAGAGTTGCAGGATCAGGAAGTGGAGTTCAATGGGCAGTTCTACCCATGACCCCTTCTTCACTAGGACATAGACTTGAATGATTGTCCTGTGACCTCACCACTCACTCCTTTTCTGTCTCCTTGGCTGGTTCCTCCTCTTCGCTTGTCCCCTTAACAAAGTGGAAGATCCTGGAGGAAGGTCTGGTGCTCTTCTTCTCCCAAGGACATCCAGTCATATGCCTGTGATTATCACTGAGCATCGTATACCTAGTCCAGGCCAGACTTCTCTCCTGAATTCCAAATTCTCATATTTTACCACGTAATCAGCTTCTCCACTCCAGGTCTAATTGCATCTTAAGGCTCAACCATTCAGATCTGAACTCCTCATCTGCCCCTCTCAACCCACCAACCTGTACAACTCACAGCCTTTATTCATCCTTACCTCTTTTCTACCTCTCACATCACACATTCAGTCATCAGGGAACTGGATTGGCTATACCTTGAAAGGCATCCAGAAGAAGATTGTTTCTCACCCCTAGACCCCATTGCCCTGGTCTGAGCGCCATCACCTTTGATCTGGAGTGCTGTAAAATTACCACCTATCTGTCTTGCTTTTACAAAACTTACCTCTCCCCACACACAGTCACACACAGTCTATTGGCACAGCAGCCAGAGTGATCCCGTTAAAATATTTGCTCCGAACATGTCCTTCCACTCAATGGCCACCCATTTCACTCAGTCAAAATCAAAGTCTTTGCAGCAGCCCTCACAGGCTTACCCGGGGCTGTCCCACAGTGCACCTCTATGATAGCCTTCCCTCACGTTTTCCCTCTGTTCACTCCACACCACCCATGCTGGGCTCCTCCTTTGTGACCTTCAAGGAGCCAAGTACTCTCTGGCCTGAGGGCTTTTTTTTTTTTAGCTATTGTGTCTGCCTTATTGCAAATAACCCCGGGACCAGCTCCCTCACCTTCCTCTCAGGAAGGCCCACCTGCTTAGAACTGCAACTTCCACACCTGACTCTCCACCCTCCATTCTGCTCTGTTTGTCACTTTTTACAGCACTTACCACTTTATAACATATGATGTAATTTACTTATTATAATTCATTTTGTGTCCTCCCCCATCTAGAATGTAAGCTCCATTTGGATGGGGATCTTTGTTTTGTTGGATAGATTAGATGAATGAATAAATAGCTACATACTCCATAGATAATTCTGAGACTGTATCAAAATAATGGTTAAAATAGAATTAAAGATTTGGGGGGTGGAGGGAATGTAAAACAAAAAAAATGTGTTAAATAACATTATTTAAAAAAAAAATCTCCATGCTATAGAGTAATTAACCCTCAAAAAGAAATGTGTTCCAAACAAGTAGGGAAAGGAATGAATCAATATAGCCGACTAGATATCAGAAACCTTCCAGGGAAGTCTCCATTCTGCCACTTATGACCATAAGGGGCAAGCAAGGTCATGAATAGCCCACAGCATAGAACACTTCAGGAGCAACGTTTTTCTAATTCCTAAAACGGGACTAACCATATATTTATTTAACCATAACTTTCTTATCTCAAGGAATTATTGTTAGGCTTGTAGGCAAATACTCCCTGTAAATTGTAAAGAGCTTTATAAACATGAGTTATTTTAACATTCTTGTGTTAAAATACTTGCTTAGCTTGCCTTTTCTTGGCTCTTAATTGACAATTGGCAGTTAGTACATTGAAAGCACTCTAGTAGTTTTCATTTAGAAGAAGTAAAATTGCTCGCTGGGCTACCTTGGCCCTCTCAGTAGAGACACAGAAAGCAAATGGGTGATGGGGGGGGGAGGATCTCTGGTGAAATAACTGCTTTCTGCCAGAGTCCCAGCAGCACAGCCTTCAGGATGCAAAACGCCCACAGTCTACTTTAATTGGAAAGATTCAGAATATTCCCAAACAGTGAATGTGTACAAGGATTGTATAAATGACGACAAAGCGTTTTTAGTAAAGTCTTAAATGAAGAGGATGTTTTTTCCTATGAAAACTCCCAACTCATGTTATTTGTTTTTATTAGTAAAGATATCAATTAATTGTCCAGCAATAGATGTCTTAAAACTTTAGCAATGACTAACTAGATAAATAGCCAGAATCTAAGGGTAATGTACTTCATTTCAGTCCTCTCCTTCCCGCCAGCTTAAACTTTGTTTTATGGGACTGATAATATTAAAATAGCTTGAACATGAAAGTTTTGGAACATATTAGAAGCTCAGTGTAGGAATTCTCAAACAAAGATAAATATGCGAAGATCTTGCAAGCGACTCCTCGGGTATTGTATTTCTTTAGTCCAAAAAAAGGACACCGGCTCCATTTTTAGTTGTGCTAGTGCCCTCTCGCGGTCAGTATGGTATCTGCAGTTTTATTCATGGTACCTGCCTCCAAAACATGCATCTGTGACCTCCCAGAAGAAGAAATAAGCTTATTAATAGAATCATCAATATTTTTAAATGCTGCACCCAGACTATAATAACATATAGAAAAGAACACAGAAAATTAATACTATATCACAGTTATAAAAAAAGCTTTGTACATTAATGGGATCTCAAAATTTTGAAGAAAAACATCTGAGGTCAGAGATGGAGTTGAATAGGTTGTAAAGCTGTAGACCCACTTCTCAAAAAAACACGCACACCTGTCCTTCCAGGAGTTCATGTAGCACTTGAAGATTCTGCATCCCAATTTAAAGACCTGGGGTTTATCTATACATGTCCCAGTTTCCTCAGGGAAAAAATCCTATCTGAAATGTTGAGTTTAGAAATCAAGCTGGAGAATGATATACACAGTATGACTGCATGCAGAATAAAACTATATAGTTTCTATGAGTACATAGTAAAAATGCACAAGCTCTGGGAATGATGAACGTTGGTTTCATAACAGTGGTTACCTCTCAGCCAAGGGAAGGTGATCATATGGGAGCAAAATAAATGGCCATAATTTTATCTGCAGTATATCATTTCTTCAGACTTTCAAATACACATGGCATATTATTTTAATAACACTTGGTGTAGATATATAGATAATGGGTTTCCATAATTTTATTTTCCAGTCTTGTCTATATATTTGAAGTACTTCCCTGTTTTAAAAAGTTAAATCAAAAAGTAGAATTATTATATTTAATAATATATTATCTTATTTCATTGTGATGGGGTCCAGGGCAGGCCACCTCACAATACACCAATTTGGCACATTGGTTATTCTGAATAAAATTATTTAAGAAACAGCCAGTGTGAGAAGGATGCCCTGATCTTCCTTTGTTCCCCTGAAAGCAGGAGATAAATTGCCCATGGGAAGGGGACTCTTTGTGTGCCTGTAGGGTGGAGGGTGTCCTTACAGCCTAAGAGAGGGAATTCAGCTCCAGCAAAGCTGTATAAACAAACTCTGTTGCTTCTTCATTAATTTGCTACCTGCAAGTCCAAACCCCTTTGTCTAATCTTCATAACTGTCTGTTTAAAAGATATAAAAGTGCCTACTTTTGTCATTTCTGAGTCTCGCATTTCTATGAACTCCCCTTATATACAAAATTAAATTTATTTTTCTTTTGCTAATCTGTCTTATGGCAACTTAATTACTAGGCCAGTCATAGAACTAGAAGGGAAGAAAGGAAAAGTTTTCCTCCCCTACAGTTTTCACATCAAAAAGTTAATTTTCAAAAACATCCAAATGTAAGTTCATGTCCTGAAAAACAAGCTTAATTCTACATTCTATAAATTCACCCAAGCCTATTTTAAAATATAGAATACTAATATTAAAAAGGAAATCACCATTCTCTTACTTAACCGAGTCCTCAAGTAGAAAAGCCTTTATTTTTATGGTTATAATTTGATATCCTGATAGAGAAAGAGTAGGGGGGAAACTCTTCTGAAACTGTTATATTACAACAAAATTTATTATTGATCCATATTCATTCTAGTATAAAATATAATGGAAGTTTAGATAAGGTATTTCTCTCTTTAGGGATTTCATCTATAACAAAATCAGTGTGAAGCCACTGTACCATTGCCTGAGAGTCTGAAACTAACAGCCGTTTAATAGATCCATGTTTATAGCTGCACTGCCGCATAGCATCCCAGAGGGTTCAGAGGCTGGGACCAGATACATCTCATCACAATGCAAACCAGTAGGGTCTTGCATATCCCTTGATTTAAGTGGAATGTTGGAGCCAGGAGGAAGCACAGGTAACATGGAAGGCTAGTCGGGAAGAGGCACCAGCTTCCAGCTCACCACTCCATTGAGACAGCCAGCAGACCTGAGATATGCCTGGGAGGAAATCCTCCTGGGGAAGGTATGACCATGGCATTACCCACCTGTTGGACAAGTTTGTTCTAAAGGATCAGCTTCAGAAGAATTTTCCCCCACTTATTCTTTCTCTATCAATAAGTCGAATGATAACCACAGAAATAAAGGCTTTTCTCCTTAAGAACTTAGTGAAGAGAACAATGGTTTCCTTTTTATTTATTTATTTTTTTTATTTTTTTATAATTTATTTTGGTATCATTAATCTACAATTACATGTGCAATATTATGGTGATTACACTAACCCCTTCATCAGGACCCTCCCACCAACCCCATTACAGTCACTGTCCATCAGCGTAGTGAGATGCTATAGAGTCACTATTTGTCTTCTCTGAGTTGTACAGCCCTCCCCGTGCCCCCCCAACATTACATCTGCTAATCGTAATGACCCTTTTTCCCCCTTGTCCCTACCTTCCCACCCATCCTCCCCAGTCCCTTTCCTTTTGGTAACTATTAGTCCGTTCTTGGGTTCTGTGAGTCTGCTGCTGTTTTGTTCCTTCAGTTTTTTCTTTGTTCTTATACTCCACATATGAGTGAAATCATTTGATACTTGTCTTTTTTGGCTTGGCTTATTTCACTGAGCATAATACTTTCTAGCTCCATCCATGTGGTTGCAAATGGTAGGATTTGTTTTCTTCTTATGGCTGAATAATATTCCATTGTGTATATGTACCACCTCTTCTTTATCCATTCATCTACTGATGGACACTTAGGTTGCTTCTATTTCTTGGCTATTGTAAATACTGCTGCGATAAACAGAGGGGTGCATCTGTCTTTTTGAAACTGGGCTGCTGCATTCTTAGGGTAAATTCCTAGGAGTGGGATTCCTGGGTCAAATGGTATTTCTATTTTGAGTTTTTTGAGGAACCTCCATACTGCTTTCCACAATGGTTGAACTAAATTGCATTCCCACCAGCAGTGTAGGAGAGTTCCCTTTTCTCCACATCCTCGCCAACATTTGTTGTTGTTTGTGTTTTGGATGTTGGCCATCGTCACTGGTGTGAGGTGACATCTCATTGTGGTTTTAATCTGCATTTCTCTGATGATTAGCGATGTGGAGCATCTTTCCATGTGCCTGTTGGCCATATGAATTTCTTCTTTGGAGAAGTGTCTATTCATGTCCTCTGCCCATTTCTTAATTGGATTATTTACTTTATGTTTGTTGAGGTGCGTGAGTTCTTTATATATTTTGGATGTCAACCCCTTATTGGATACATCATTTATGAATATATTCTCCCACACTGTAGGATGTCTTTTTGTTCTACTGATGGTGTCCTTTGCTGTACAGAAGCTTTTCAGCTTGATATAGTCCCACTTGTTCATTTTTGCTTTTGTTTCCCTTGCTCGGGGAGATATGCTCATAAAGAAGTCACTCATGTTTATGTCCAAGACATTTTTGCCTATGTTTTTTTCTAAGAGTTTTATGGTTTCATGACTTACGTTCAGGTCTTTGATCCATTTTGAGTTGACTTTTGTGTATGGGGTTAGACAGTAGTACAGTTTCATTCTCTTACATGTAGCTGTTCAGTTTTTCCAACACCAGCTGCTGAAGAAGCTGTCATCTCCCCATTGTATATCCAAGGCTCCTTTATCAAATATTAATTGACTGTAGATGTTTCGGTTAATGTTTGGATTTTCTATTCTGTTCCACTGGTCGGTGGGTCTGTTTTTGTGCCAATACCATATTGTCTTGATTACTGTGGCTTTGTAGTAGAGCTTGAAGTCAGGGAGTGTAATTCCCCCTGTTTTATTCCTCCTTCTCAGGATTGCTTTGGCTATTCGGGGTCTTTTGTGGTTCCATATGAATTTTAGAATTATTTCTTCCAGTTCATTTAAGAAAGCTGTTGGTATTTTTGATAGGGATTGCATTGAATCTATAGATTGCTTTAGTTAGTATAGCCATTTTGACAATATTTATTCTTCCTAGCCAAGAGCATGGGACGCATTTCCATTTGTTAGTGTCCTCTCTAATTTCTCTTAGGAGTGTCTTGTAGTTTTCAGAGTATAGGTCTTTCACTTGTTTCATTAGGTTTATTCCTGGGTATTTTATTCTTTTAGATGCAATTGTGAATGGAATTGGAATTGTTTTTCTGATTTCTCTTTCTGTTAGTTCATTGCTAGTGTATAGGAAAGCAACAGATTTCTGTGTGTTAATTTTATATCCTGCAACTTTGCTGAATTCAGATATTAGTTCTAGTAGTTTTGGAGTGGAGTATTTAGGGTTTTTTATGTACAATATCATGTCATCTGCAAATAGTGACAATTTGACTTCTTCTTCACCAATCTGGATGCCTTGTATTTCTTTGTTTTGTCTGATTGCCATGGCTAGGACCTCCAGTACTATGTTGAATAACAGTGGAAAGAGTGGGCATCCCTGTCTTGTTCCTGATCTTAGATGAAAAGCTTTCAGCTTATTGCTGTTAAGTATGATGTTAGCTGTGGGTTTGTCATATATGGCCTTTATGATGTTGAGGTACTTGCCATCTATACCCATTTTGTTGAGAGTTTTAATCATGAATGGATGCTGAATTTTTGTCAAATGCTTTTTCAGCATCTATGGAGATGATCATGTGGTTTTTATTCTTCTTTTTGTTGATGTGGTGGATGATGTTGATGGATTTTCGAATGTTGTACCATCCCACTTGATCATGGTGTATGATCCTCTTGATGTATTTTTGAATTCGGTTTGCTAATATTTTGTTGAGTATTTTTGCATCTATGTTCATCAGGGATATTGGTCTGTAATTTTCTTTTTTGGTAAGGTCTTTGCCTGGTTTTGGTATTAGAGTGATGCTGGCTTCATAGAATGAGTTTGGAAGTATTCCCTCCTCTTCTATTTTTTGGAAAACTTTAAGGGGAATGGGTGTTATTTCTTCTCTACATGTCTGGTAGAATTCAGAGGTGAATCCATCTGGTCCAGGAGTTTTGTTCTTGGGTAGTTTTTTAATTACCACTTCAATTTTGTTGCTGGTGATTGGTCTGTTTAGTTTTTCTGTTCTTGTTTGGTCAGTTTTGGAACGTTGTATTTTTCTAAGAAGTTGTCCATTTCTTCTAGGTTCTGCAGCTTGTTACCATATAGATTCTCATAATATTCTCTTATAATTCTTTGTATTTCTGTGGGGTCCCTCGTTATTTTTCCTTTCTCATTTCTGATTCTGTTTATGTGTGTAGATTCTCTTTTTCTCTTAATGAGTCTGGCTAGGGGTTTATCTATTTTGTTTATTTTTTCAAAGAACCAGCTGTTGGTTTCATTGATTTTTTCTGTTGTTTTATTCTTCTCAATTTTATTTATTTATTTTCTGATCTTTATTATGTCCCTCCTTCTGGTGACTTTGGGACTCATTTGTTCTTCTTTTTCCAATTTCAGTAATTATGTCTTTAGACTATTCATTTGGGAATGTTCTTCCTTCTTTAAATAGGCCTGGATTGCAATATACTTTCCTCTTATAACTGCCTTTGCTGCGTCCCACAGAAGTTGTGGCTTTGTGTTGTTGCTGTCATTAGTCTTCATATATTCTTTGATTTCTGTTTTGATTTGGTCGTTAACCCATTGATTCATTACGAGAATGTTGTTAAGTCTCCATGTATTTGTGAGCCATTTTGTTTTCTTTCTAAAATTTACTTCTAGTTTTATACCTTTGTGATCTGAGTAGTTGGTTGGTAGAATTTCAATATTTTTGACTTTACTGAGGTTCTTTTTGTGGCCTAGTTTGTGGTCTATTCTGGAAAATGTTCCATGTGCACTTGAGAAGAATGTGTATCCTGCTGCTTTTGGGTGCAGAGTTCTGTAGATGTCTGTTAGGTCCATCTGTTCTAGTGTGTTGTTCAGTGCTTCTGTGTCTTTACTTATTTTCTGTCTGGTTGATCTGTCCTTTGGAGTTAGTGGTGTGTTGAAGTCTCCTAAAATGAATGCATTGCTATCTATTTATTTCCTCCTTCAATTCTGTTAGTATTTGTTTCACATATGCCAGTGCTCCTGTGTTGGGTGCATATATATTTATAATCGTTATATCCTCTTGTTGGACTGACCCCTTTATCATTATGTAATGTCCTTCTTTATCTCTTGCTTCTTTCTTCGTCTTGAAGTCTATTTTGTCTGATACAAGTACTGCAACGCCTGCTTTTCTCTCCTTGTTGTTTGCATGAAATATCTTTTCCATCCTTTAACTTTTAGTCTGTGTATATCTTTGGGTTTGAGGTGAGTTTCTTGTAGGCAGCATATAGATGGGTCTTGCTTTTTTATCCATTCTGTTACTCTGTGTGTTTTGATTGGTGCATTCAGTCCATTTACATTTAGGGTGATTATCGATAGGTATGTACTTATTACCATTGCTGGCTTTAGATTCGTGGTTACCAAAGGTTCAAGAGTTGCTTCTTTACTATCTAACAATCTAACTCAACTTTCTTTTTAAGTTATTGTAAGCACAGTCTGATGTTTCTTTATTTCTCTCCTTTCTTATTCCTCCTCCATTCTTTATATACTAGGTGTTTTATTCTTTGGCTTTAGTTAGTATTTGGATGGTCTGCTTTCTTTGCTATGATTTTATTTTCTCTGGTGACATCTTTTTAGCCTTAGGAGTGCTTCCGTCTAGAGCAGTTCCTTTAAGATGTCCTGTAGAGTTGTTTTATGGGAGGCAAATTCTCTCAGCTTTGGCTTGTCTGCAAATTGTTTAATCCCTCCTTCATATTTAAATGATAATCATGCTGGATACAATATTCTTGGTTTGAGGCCTTTCTGTTTCATTACATTAAATATATCATGCCATTCTCTTCTGGCCTGTAGGGTTTCTGTTGAGATGTCTCATGATAGTCTGATAGGTTTTCCTTTGTAGGTGATCTTTTTTTCTCTCTCTAGCTGCCTTTAATACTCTGTCCTTATCTTTGATCTTTGCCATTTTAATTATTATGTGTCTTGGTGTTGTCTGCCTTGGGTCTCTTGTATTGGGAGATCTGTGGGCTTCTGTGGACTGCGAGACTATTTCCTTCCCCAACATGGGGAAGTTTTCAGCAATTATTTCTTCAAAGAGCTTTCTATTCCTTTTTCTCTCTCTTCTTCCTCTGGTACTCCTATAATGCGAATATTGTTCTGTTTGGATTGGTCACACAGTTCTCTTAATATTCTTTCATTCCTAGAGATCCTTTTATCTCTCTCTGCCTCAGCTGCTCTGTATTCCTGTTCTCTGATCTCTATTCCATTAACAACCTCTTGCATCTCGTCCAGTCTGCTGCTAAGCCCATCGATGGCTTGTCTGATTTCTGCATTGTCTTTCCTCACTTCCCTCCCTTCCTCCCTCAGCTCTTGCACATTTCTCTGTAGATCCATCAGCATGGTTATGACTTTTATTTTGAATTCTTTTTCAGGAAGACTGTGCATGTCCATCCCTTCAGTCTCCCTCTCTGGTGTTGTTTTGGTCTGGGTGAGCTTGGTCTGTACCATCTTCCTCTGTCTCTTCATGGCGATAGAAGTGGTCACTGGTAGTTGCCACATATGTCAGCTGAGTTCTTTAAGACTTTTAAAAAAAAGAAGGAAGAGAAAGAAAAGAAGGTAAAGAAAAGAAAAGAAAGGAAAAAAACAAACAAAAAAAAAGCGCCCACCAGGAGTAGATTCTGTAAGGATGCTGTAAGTGGCACGGTTGCCTCACTGTTCTGCAGCCGCAGCCACGCAGCTCCACTGGGCCCTTTGTGGCTCTGGCCGGGGTGGGAATGAATGGGAGGCTGTTGTTCTCTATGTGAAGTTTCAGTGAGGCTACTTTTGCCCAGTCACCAAGCAAGGGGTCTGAAATTACTCAGGACTCCCAGCCTGCTGGGCCGAATGTGCTGGGACAATCCTGGGCTCTTGCCTCTTTAAGACCGCCAAAAAAAAGCATGCACTTTTCTTTTGTCCCGGGGAGCCTGCTGCAAGGACCTGGACACGTTCCCAGCTGAAAACCTGCTCCTTCTGCCTCTCCAATATCCGATACACTGCGCGATGTGTCAGCGCTCCCGGTGCAGATCACCAGGGCTGGTTATTTTGTGGGCCTGTTCTTCCACTCCCTCCCGGCTCTGAATCCTCTCCTCCCGCCGGTGCGCTGGGGTGGGGGAGTGCTCGGGTCTCGCCGGGTCGCGGCTCCGTATCTCACCCGCCTCATGGGGTGCCGAGTCCTCTCAGGTGCAGATGCAGGCTGTGCGCTGTCCTGTATACTCTGGTCTCTCTTTTAGGAATAGTTGTATTTGCTGTATTTTCATAGATATATATGGTTTGGGGAGATTTCTGCCACCCTGCTCACGCTGCCATCTTCCTGGAACTCTGTCCTTTTTAAAATTAATATTTTATCTTATATTTTAAAATAAGCTGGGGTTACATTCATCATTGGCTTGTGGGGTCAGGTCCGGTCCTCGCTGCCCTTGACTCTTAAGAGGGAGAAGTGCTAATTTCTGAGGACCTTTGTTGAACCATGGTATTTGGGCAAATAGAAGGACTTAGTTATGGTAAAGAAAGGGCACAAAACCTTATGAGTCTCTGGCAATCCTCTCCAGCTGGATTTGGTTTCTTAGAGGTCCCGTCCTTTCTGAATTTTCTCTACTACAGTGACTTCTCCACCACTTGCTGCTCTAGTAAGAGAGCTAGACCCCTACCTGTGAATGAACTCCTTCAACTGCCTCCTCTCACCATTCACTCAAACTCCACTTCCTGTCCTGGGAAAGGAAGGCCTGGCCTGGGGTAGAGCATTACATCGCATCACTCTAGGTCTTAGTGGGGAAAAATCATCCCACCATCCCCTTTTTCCCTTTGGGCTTATCTTTTCATTTTTCAGCCACTGGAGTGAGAAGATCTAGAGGAACTTTTTTTAGTTAGGTGTTTGACAAAAGGCACATAGTAATGTTTTTGGCTGTTTGTAACTCAGCACAATTCATCGGGTCCAAGAATTCCATATGAGATACTGGCACCAAACCTAATAGTAATAAACAGCATTTGTGGGCCTGGTCTCACCCTAAGTGCACGTGTTTCCCATGGGAAATCTAACAGAAGTAGCTGTGACCACAGTGACTATTTCAAGATTTAAGGATCTTGATTCTTGGCCTAATACCAACTCCAATTGGTATACACTCTTGGAACAGTTTAGAATGGAGCGGGGGAAAAGTGAGGATTAAGTCAAAATGAACATGGAGACATCCTGTATGCTACCCCCATCAGCGTGGCTTCCTCAAATACATGATATTTCAGAAGCACCTTATGAGTATTTGGATATTTTGAGCAACTGTTTTTTTTAGCTTGTTCACATTTAAGCTACCTCCTGAAGCCATTTCCATCCTTTCTAAATGATTTGCTTTAACACCAAACCTGTCTTTGAAATATTCTTACAGAAAAACTCATGGTGAATATCATTAAAATAGGTAAATATTCTGCTTTAAACTAGAAAAATCAGCATATTTCACCAAAAAATAAGAAAATTAATAAAGCAAATAATCTTCTTACCCATGTTGAATGAGAATTCACTCTAGTATTTCCTTCTCATGAGGCAGAGATTGACATTCATCAACTCACACTTTCATGTTCAGGGTAAATGAACAAGCTGTGGTTAATTAGAGAGTTTATTTCTTAGTGAAGAATAAATGGAGTAATGCAGGGGAAAATAACTCCTGAGTGTCTATAAAGTTACTCATGGTGCTATACATACCAAGTATATCGTTAGTAGCCAAGAAAAGATACAGGATCAATGTGACATCAAAACCTTAACCATGTTAATGATCTATGGCAACATGGATCATGCACTGGGCTTCTAGAATTGCACTTAAAGGAATCCAAAAGTTTCTAATACCAAACCTACCAAAGCACAACAATTTATTTTAGATGGAAAAATCTAGTTTAGGGAAAAGACCTCGGTCTCTGCATGCAGGCAAACCAGAATTTGAATCCTAGTTTTTCTAATCACTGGCTAAGTAATCTTGCTCAGGGCCTGGCTCACAGCAGATACTTAACAAATCCTAGTTTTTTTCTGAAACAAGTCTGTATTCATTTTTTTATTGCAACTCTAACAAATTACCAAAAGGTTCATATATTGAAGTGACATAAATTTGTTATCTTACAGTTCTGGAGGTCAGAAGTCCTAAAAGCAAGGCTCTTCTGGAAAGAGAAGAACTATTTCCTTGCCAGGACATTGCCCAGCTACTATGGTATATTGGACATTGGGCAATGAAAAAACAATCTCCTAAGGTTCTCATGGCCAAATTGTCTCTGAATACCACTGAACACAATTGAGTGCGTTATTCTTCCAATGTGGCAAATTTCAAAATTTTGGTCTCAGAACCTTTAACACTCTTAATAATTATTGGAGACCCTGAACAAATATAGTTTATGGAGGCCATATCAATCAATATTTATCAGAGGATGACAAAGAATGCACAAGAGAATATGTAAGTATACTCTCCATTAGCCATCAGAATGATGATGTCATCACACATCCTAGAGCCAATGGAAACTCCACTCATGAAAGAATGAAAGTGAAAAAAGCAAGTAACTCCAGTTCACAAAAAATATTATCAGACATTCAGAGATTATCAAACTCTCTGATGGGCATCAGATGTTGTACTTTGCAAATAAAATTTCAAAACAGCTATTATAAATAAACATGCCAAAAGAAATAAGTAAATCATGTTTAAGAATAAAAGAAAGTATGACAGTAAGGACTCTTCAAATAGAAAATACCAATTAAAAATATAGAAATTATAAAAAAAAAATGGAAATTCTGGAGTTAAAAAAATACATTAACCAAAACAAAACAGATGGATTCAAGAAAGTGGCATTATTCATAACATCTGAAGCCTGGAAACAATCTAAATGTTCATCAGCTGGTAAATGGATATGTGGTATATCCATACAGTGGGATACTACTAGCAATAAAAAGGAACACGGTAGTCATGCAGCTTATATGGGTGAACAACAAAAACACTGTGTGAAGTGAAAGAAGCCAGATGCAAAAGACTATATATTGTATGATTTCTATCATAAGAAATATCTATAAAAGGCAAATCTTAAAGACAGAAAGATTAGCTGTTGCTTGGAGCTAGGAAAAGGAGCCAGAATTGACTACAAATGGGCATGAGGGTTTTTGTTTTGGTAATTAAAATGCTCTAAAATTGGAAAGATTTATTAAAATCATTAAAAGTTTCACTTAAAATGAAAAAAAGAAAAAAGAAAAAAGGAAGTAACATCTTAGTATTAGTATGAAAAATATTTTGACTTTGTGGACCCCCTGAAAGATTTTTATTGATCCCTGGACCACATTTTAAGAACTGCTATTCTAGAATACCTCACTTGATGAATGCCAAGATCCAAATCTTGAGAGGGTATAAGGTACATTTCAGGAAGTATAAGCAGATATTGTCAAAAGTTTGTCCCTGTCACAGGTGAAGTGCACTGTATTAAATTTAAAATAGCTGACAAATTATAGACACTTGCAGATTGAGTTCAATAACATTAAAGTCAATACATAAGTACATGAATACAACTTTTACATAATCATACACGTTACTGGTCAATGTCAACATTTATAAGTTAAAAATATGTAACTGTAATAGGGTTGGTGGGGGGGACCTGATGAAGGGGGTAGTTTAATCATCACAATATTGCTCATGTAATGGTAGGTTAATGATACTAAAATAAAATAAATTGTAAAAAAAAAACCAAACAATTTTTATTTAAAGTATAGCATAAATGCAGAAAAGTGTACAAATCCTAAGTGTAGAGCTCAGTAAAAAATACAAAATTCCAAATTTCAAGAAGTAAACACAACTGCATAACCAACAACCAATCAAGAAACAATGCTATCTGCACCACAGGAAGCCCCCCACAAAGGTAATCACTACCCTGATTTCTAACCACCATAGATTAGTTTGATCAGATGTGGTTTTCATGGATGCTTCCAAGTTGCCTGGCTGCATGATTGAATGAAAATCATGCCCTTACTTTGGGAAAATAGCTATGATTGCAGCCAGACTTTGGCCCTAGGGCCCAAGTCACCTAGCTAGCAGGGCTCCTCCCCATGATCCCTCATCCTCCCCAGCATCTCAACCTATATGTCCCAACCCCAGGCTAAGGGGCTCCTTCTGGCTACAGCTTCACTGGATGGGTTTCCAACTTCTTGGCTTTCACAAAGGTAGGGCTCATAAGCAGAAAAAGAGCTGGGGGATCAAGACCAAATTCTAAAGACTGACAGCCTGGTGTTAAAGTTTCCAACAATCCCAAGTGAAGGGCAGGAGTTATCCAAGGGAGAGAACCTGCGTGCAGACTAAGAGAAGCTCCTGCACTACAAAGGGATATAGTTAGACCCCAGCATGTGGGAGGGAGTGCAGCACATGTACAGGATCTTTGGGCCAGTAAATAATGCAAAACAGCCCTAACAGCTGCAGAAATGCCAATTCTCCATCTTTTGAAGCAACTGTCATGGAACTAACTATGCTGAGAACAGCGAGGCAGCCAGGGTTGCCTACCCCGGGTAGAAAAAGACAATCAAGAGTCTCCAACCCCTTCCCTGCATCCATTCCTTGAGTATTAGAAACAACAGGTAAGGAGAGGGGAAGAAGCTTTGAAATATTGAATAAATTTTAAATCCTGAGCGAACCTGAAAATTCACTGTTTTGAACTAGGAGAAACTTAAATGAATTAGATTAAGTTGTCTGCATGATCCTCAGAAAGGGACACAGTGTGAGCAATTACACTGGGTTCTAACAAACTTTTAAAACTTCAGGGTTGTGGCCAGGATTGCCACACACACTGCAGGAGCTATTAACTATTTTACCCATACAGATGTAAAACACTCAGGAATACTTTTCCTCGGCTGAGCTACGTATGCTGTTCATAGGACCCCTTGGCATTGGCCCATTTACTGGTTAGAGTGATCAAGTGCAACCATAGCCAGCTGAACCTTGGGAACACACGTCTCAGTGTTTATAAATATAGGCATAACAACAGGACACTACAGGTGACAGATCTCGGTGCCACACAGGTGTATTTATAGTCTGCAGGCCTTCTCAAGAGGTGAGGATAAGGAAGTCAGCCTCATTCCACTCCTGAATCAGATTCCCAGCCCAAACCAAACAGCAGTATGGGGCTTGGAGATGAGCAGAGGAACCCTTAGCAGTGCTAAAGTGTGGTCCATACACTGCTGCAAGTTCTAGAATTATCTGTTATCATGGCAAGATATACACAGAAAATAAGTATAAGGATTCAAAACTTTAAGAAAAATTTGACAGTGATTGTAAAAATTACTGTTCAAACTAATAAAAAAAGTGCTTCTATTTTGTATTTCTTTATTTTCACTTTTCCATTTTTCTAGTACTCCAATTTTACTGTACTTTATAAAAGTATTGGTCTGTGACAAAGATGATTTTTAAAGCACCGAGCTAGACATTAAGGCCTTAAGGTCTATTGATTAAAATACAATAACTAATCTTTTTATACAAAAGTAGTGATTCCACATAGATATGGTCTTTTTAAAACATTTCCTCCAGTTTGGTTAATCTCAGTAAGTGAAGCACTGAAGTCCAAATTTAACATCAAGATTTAGATTCAACAACTTCAGGGCTAAGTAGTAAACTAATTAGCAACCATTATGTTCATTAAATATAAGTCTATTTAATATCTTTTCTTTCACCTGGTTCAGTGGCTTTTAGGCTTCCATGAAGCAACACTATTTAATTAAATACCAATGGCACACTTGTTTCATATGAGGCTACATTTCATAGGCAATAATAAAAATGCTATCAAAAGTCAAGAGAAATGACTCTAGTCTAGATGAAAGACACACAATATAATTGAGAATGTGGATCAGAAAATTTAATTAAAAAAAAGCCATTTTCCCCTTTGGATTTGTCTTATCTTTATAGTTCTTTGTAGTTCTTTGTAAATTTTTAACATCCAATGCAGATCTCATAGTGTAATTATTGAAGCTCACAGTTGAAAATGCTTATTTTCAAGTGTTTATCTTACCAAACAGACAACATTAAGGTGCTCTGTAACAGGTTTTTCTTTTGAGTTTACCCATTGATTTGTAAGATTCAGAGTGAGCAGATCCCCTGTGTTAGGCTTTTAAATTTGCAGCCACTGAAGTTCAATCAATTCCAATTGTTGGAGTGGGACCAACATCCTTAGGTGAAAGAAAACATTACTTGATAACTTCTTTTATCTTCTTTAAGCTGAGAAAAGCAGCAGTTTCATTCAAATGCCAACTTCCCAACGAGAAACACAGGCATTCTGCTTTATCTCCAATATAAGGCAGAAATAAAGAGAATTCAGCAAGTAGGAGAATATTACATTGTGTCTGAAAATCTGATAGCCCTACACATTAGAAACAGATTTCAAATGGAATGGTTTGCACCTTTTAATGGATACAGCAGTTATTAAATCTTACACCTTTAATCACAGAAACCAAGTCTTTATATTTCCTCTCTCAGATTTTAAGAATTAAAGATTTTTATTAGCTTCTCCATGATTATAAAAGTGTAATACATGCTCATTATAGAAATGCATAATAAGAAACCAAAAATCATCCATAGTCTTACCACATTTAGAGATAAACATTATTGATGCTTACATATACTACTTCCCTTCTTCTTTCCTATGGATATATATGCATATTTATTTTCTATTTGCTGAGATCATAATGTGTATACCATATCAGTGTGTTAGTCTTTTGTTTACTATTAAAATATAAATGTTCACTGAACTCAATAATAAAAATTATTTGGGTACATAATTTCCAATGACTGCATAATGTTATATTGTATTGAAGTTATAATGCACATGAGCATTCTTCTGTTGTTGAACACTTTGTTATAAAGGTTAAGAAGATAGATTCAGAATAGATCAGACTTGGTTCAGTTCCTGGCTGGCTCTGCTACTTATTAGCTATGTGACCTTAATCAAGTTACTTAATCTCAATAAACAGCAATTTTCTCATCTATAAAAATTAGGATAATAATCTAAGCTACTTTATAGGGTTGGGATAGTAAATAGGATGATGCATATAAAAAAGCTAAGCACAGTGCCTAGCTTTTCTCAGTAAATATTAATTATTTTGATACTGTGACCAACATCTTTGGTCAGACAGTTTTGGTTTAGTTTTTTATTTAAAAATTCAGACATATGCCAAGAAGACTAAAAACAGAATAGCAGAATGTATTTTAAAGTGTACTTTTTAGCTTTGAGGACAACCGAGAGAAACTCTGAAACAGTGACTAGACTTTGTCATAATATGTTAGATTACTATAAGCAAGCTAGTAAGACAACATAGAAAAGTTAAGGAATTTAAATACTACAGAGCAAAAACATTTTGTGAATGCCTATTTCACTTGGAATTATTCATACATTTCTCAGATTAGTGTTCAAAATGGAAAGATGACTGGCCCATTCAGTAAAGTATGTTAAAAATAGATGAAAGATAGACAGATATAGACAGAAGTATACAATATTCTGTACAAATCTTCCAAGAAATGAAATCTTTAATATGCAATAACTCTGACCTTCCCAGGCTCACCATCTGTCTTAACCTTCCCTTCTTCTTTTAGTCCACAACTAACCTAGAAAAGTAGCTGCTAACTGCTGACCTTCTGTACAGATGCTGACTTCACGGCAAAATACTTTCACATATGCAAAATCTGTTTACTCCATGAATCATCAAATACAAGAAAGAAAAAAAGAAAGGAGAGGAGTAAAAGGAACTATCAAAAATATCCAAATCCATTCCTTCCCAGAGATCTCTGAAACACTTGCAGGAAATAGTAGTCACCCTAAATTACTTTTGTCATAAGGATCTACATGTATTAAGTAATTTTTTTTCTCTATTTTATTTACATTCTAAAAAGAGCTTGGGCAGTTGAGTTTATAAGAAGAGCTCTGGCAGCCAACCTCTAAGATGGCCCTTGTATAGTCACACTGAATAAAGCTGACATGTGTAGCCAACAGGGTACTGTGGAAATGATTGCGTGTGACTTTAGAGGTCAGGTCATCAAACACACTGCAGCTTCTGCCTTACTGTCTCTTGGATCACTCACTGTGCTGGAAGCCAACCACCACGTTAGGAGGCCACTCAAGCAGCCCTATAGAGAAGGCCATGTTGTGCAGGTGCTGAAGCTTCCTGCCAATAGCCAACATCAACTCACCAGCCTTATGAGTGAGCCACCTTGAAGCAGGACCTCCAGCCCCTGTCAGGATGTCCTAGCTGACATATTGACTTAACCTCAGTGGAGACACTGGTCCTACCTAACTAACCTAATTCAGATGCTCCAAATTCTTGACCTATAGAAAGTCTGTGATATAATAAAAGTGTTTTTATTGTTTTAAGACACTAAGTTTTGGAGTAATTTGTTATGTGTGCAGTAATAAACAGATAATGCAACAGCTGAGGTTGCTGCTCTTACAGCATTTTTGTTATTGCAGGATTCAGAGTTCATACTGACCAAGTAAAACTCACTTCATGATGTGTAAGAAGGATTTAGGATTACAACTAAAAAATAAAAACTTTGGGGTCGGAGAGGGAAATTTGAAATCTAGGACTTCACAGATGTATCCCAAAAGAGGATATTCAAGTAGTCTATAAATGTATGAAAAGGTACTCAACCTCCCTAGTCATCAGAGTAATTCAAATGAAAACCACAATGAGATACAACTACACATCCACCAGAAGGGCTGGAATTGTAAATGATGAATTCATACACAGCTGAAAAGTGTATGACCCTTTGGTAAACTACCTGGCTGTACAATATGTACTAACACTGAACTTGTACCTATCCTATGACCTAACCACTCTACAACTAGCAATAAACCCAACAGAAATGTACACATAGGTGTACCAAAAGATGTGTACAAAAATGCTTATAGTCAAACACTGGGAACAGCCCACATGTCCAACAGCAGTAGAATGGATAAATTGGGATGTATTCACACAGTGAAATACTACAGAGCAGTTAAGAAAGAAACAAATTACAGATGTACCCAATAACAAGAATTAGCTCCACATATATAATACTGTTTGAAAGAAGCCAGTCTTTTAACGTAAAAAAAAAAAGAAAAAGAAGAAGGGTGCAGTTATGTAATTCTGTTTATATAAAAGTTTGAAAGCAGACAAAACTAATATATGTTGATAGAAGTCAGGATAAAGGTTACCTTTAGGGAAGAGGAGGCACAGGAGGAGGAAGTGGCTGGGAAGGGGCAGTGGAGAGCTTCTGGGTGCTGATGATGGTTTATTTTCTGATCTGCCTGGTGGTTACACAGGTCTCTTCGCTTGGTGGGAATTCATCAAGCTGTATATCTATGATTTTCTCTATGCACTTTTCTCTCTGTATGTTATTCTCAGATAAAAAGTTCACTAAAAAAATACTGAACACTGTAAGTTTCAACCTTAATTTTCCGATTTTCATGAGCTTTCATTGGTTGGGAGAGCACTCCTGTTGTTAGGAACCATACATGGAAGTACCAAGGGGGTAATAGAGCACATTATCTGTAATTCTCAAGTGGCTTAGGGGAAAAATATAAATATATACATTATATTTATTTATGTAGAGAAAAAAAGTCCAGTGATAAAGAAAATGTAGCAAAAATGTTAACAACTGAGGAATCTGGGGGAAAGGTTTGTGAGAGTTCTTTGTGCTATTCTTGTAATTTATGAATTTGAAATTATTTCAACATAAAAATTAAAAAGCATACTTAAAATAGATCCCACAGTTCTACTTACTGACCACATTTCCATGGGAAGGTGGTGAATTCCTCTCTCCCCCAGAAGGCTCTGCTGTTACATGGGGAGTCTAGTATCTGCCTTTCAAAGCTCTTCTAATGATTTGAAAAAATAATAGAAATAATAGATAACAGTTTTAGAACTTGCCCCATGTCACACACTTAGTAAGTGTGAGTCAGAATTTGAACCCAGAAATCTGAATGCAGAACCTTATACTCTCAAATCAGTCAGGCAAATGGCAGTGAGTCATCAGGGGTACACACGGTGACAGTAATGATGTTTGTATAGTTTTCTAGGGCTGCCACAACAAAGCACCACAGAGTGAGGCTGGACATCCAAAATCAAGGTGGTAGGAGGGCTATTCTGGCTCTGAAGCCTCCAGGGAAGGAGCCTTCCTTGCCTCTTCCACCTCATGGTAGTGCCAGGCTTTCCTTGGCTTATGCCAGCATAACACTACTCTGTGTCTCCATTTTTATGGGCCCAATATTCCCATCTGTCTTTTCTCTTCTTATTAAAAAGGCAGAAGTCATGTCAGATTAGTGACCTCCCTAATTCAGTATGATCTCATCTTAACTTGATTGCATCGGCAAGGACCCCATTTCAAACTAAGGTCACATTCACAGGTAGTAGGGGTTAGGACCTCAACATGTATTTGGAGAGGACACAATTCAGCCCATGACAACACTTAAAACTTGCTGCCATGTTCTTGCCAAACACAGTAAGTTTAACTGAAAGAACTCCTCTGCTGATTCCTGAAAAGAGAGGAGCTACTGCTTGGGCATGATGAAAGGAAATCCTTTTCCTTAAAAAAAAGTGCAGTGGAGATGGTCCCATTTTGCTCTCAGGAATGTGGTCCTTTCATCCAGTTCCTTCTGTATTAAAGGGTACAGAATAAGAGCAGATGGCTTGAAAGTACTTGAAAAAGGCATGGTTCTGAGGAAACTATGTTAAAGGGTACCAATTACCACTAGGGTAATAAATAAAAAGAGTTCTATTTATGTGAGCAAGGCCCCTGGAAAGTGTTAATTTTTAGCTAAAGGTTTCTCCTCCCCTCTCAAAAGTGCCTTTGTCCTTGGGAAGTATGTGTATCTGTGTATGTATTATAATTGATAATTGGAGGCTTTCAACAAGAAAGTACACCTCTATTAACATTGGAGGAAGATGGGAAAGAAGGAGTGGAGAGGTCTGCCTTCGAGTCTAGTGCCCACCTTAGGGTGTCATGGTGAAGTCCCCAGGGATGATATTCTAGCTTGAATAACTCAGACATTCAGAAATGTCATGCTATGGATCATTAAATCTAGAGGAAGATCAGACACACCCCCATGAATAGAGAAGTGGCTTTCCCAAAAGGGAATTAGAAGTTCATACACGTAATAAGAAGAAAGCACTTTCTGAGTAATATGAAATTGAGGGCAGGAGATCAAGGAAAGAACCTGACTTGGGTCCACAAAGGAAATCCTTAAAAGGTTCCAGCCTTCGGGAGCTTTTCCCTTGAGCAGTGGGAATAATGACATGTAGCATACAGTTTAAAATTTTTCTCTCTGTTGTAATTCTCTTTATACCCAACACAACAGGTGAGTCAGATATATCTGCACAGCCTAGTACGGTGAGGTATGAAATTAAGGGATGGAGTAATGAAGGGACGTGTAGCCAGTTGCTCATCTATCCCTCTGCATCCAATCATGGAAGGCCTATTTTCCATAATACACAAGCATTGTTAGCAACAAACAAGAGTAGTGATCACTCTCAAAGCAGAACAACATGAGATGCAGCAGAACAGAAAGCCAAAAAAGGGAACAGTAAGAAGATTATTCAGGAGTTGGTTTAAAGCATACAAAATTTCCTAAATATTTTAGGGAAAAGTGATCTTGGGAGATTCCCGAACAGAGAGAGGGAGTGTGATGTTATATAATCACTGTAAAACTTGCCCATAAAACCCTACCACTTCATAATTTATTATTTGTATCATTTATTATTTGCTCACAATTTTAGCACCTTATTAGGAAAAATAACCAGGAAAAAATGTGGAGAAAAGATAATTGTGTTATCTTTTAGACTCATGTAAGTAAGTCCATCTAAGGGGCATCTAACTAAAGAATGTCACTTTATTTCACCTACTGTTCACTACTGATTAGGGTCTAACGTCTGTGAAGTCAGATGTTTAGCTTACAGAAACTGACCAACTATGAATGATTTCTGTCCTGAAGAGAAGCTAACCCAAAGGTTATTATGGTTTATTGCCATGTTGGACATTAGCCATATTTGCATATAATTTAGCAATTGAATCTCAGGATTTCTTTTTATTTATATTTTTTACTTGTCATATATATCAGTCTCATATTCTTGTTTATACTAGTTTTGTTAACTTACTCATTGAAAAAAAGCTTGTTCCATGCTATCTACTTGTTTACAAATTACATTTATATTTTGAAATTATACATTAACACCTGCACACAGTTGTAGAAAATCAAATCAAAGGGCACAGGCTTTCAGTTTTGAGCTTGGTTGGTTAGAGATAAAATGGGCAGAGGTAAAAAAACAAGAAAAGACATAATCAGACATTTCAGGAAGTATACTTGTGCTTTGTAAAAGCAAACAATATTTTAGTTTTATGTATTGGACTCCAGTAAATAAAGCTTCATAAATTTGCTTTGGCTAGTGGGAATATGTAAATAGCAGCAGTGATTTTCATATGAGCATAACAATTTTATGTGTATTTAAAAAAGGGGTTATGGATTCAAAAGAATTGCAAAACATTCCTTTAGGAAATTGTTCAGAATTGTAAACCCCATGCCTGGAAGTACAATGCACTATTCTGTTTATTATTGCTCTTACTTTAAAACTTTATTAATAAAACAAAATGCAGTGCTTGCCACAAATATACTTGAAGATTTTGTCTTTGGTGTATCAAAAATAACCATGTTGTAAGTTACTGTGGTGTGTGACCAGTTAGCTCAGCTTGCTAGTTACTGTGTTAATGAGGCCAAGGCCTTGGATCTGATCCCTACATAATCAAGCTATCTTGCAAACTCGTGCTGTATCATTAATAACATGAAGGATATAATGATTAGTAAGAATCTGGATGAAGCAGCACAAAACCTTTAGCCCCAAAATAACTCCATTTGTACACCCCAAATTTCACTGGTTGATAGCATTCATTATGTGTGGGGGCTATAGAATAGTCAAACCTGGAGCTGACTTATTTTTTTTTAACTAATGAAAGATAAGAATGTTGTTCATAAAATTTCACAGAATGCTTTAGTTTTAATAATCCATTCACCAAAATATTAACAGCTAAGGTTTCTCTTGTACAGAAAAACTGATTTTGCTCTAACCATCAGTTGTTATAATTTGGAGCTTTATCTGGTACTGACCCACCCTCAGTTTATATTAACTCTGACTTACCTGGCTTATCCAGGGATTGTGGATTCCCTATGTTAAAGACCCCTGAAGCTTTTCTTCCTTTGCCATAGGTTTTTGGTGTCTTTTAAAAAAATGTACTTCTCTCAGGATCTAAGAACTCAACGTTCCTGAGTCTCTTTACATAAGGAAGAAATTGTTTTTTCTGTTTCATCAAACAAAAGCAGAGAGAGAAAGAGAATCTTTTCTATTGATTGATTTCCTATACTAAATCCAACAGGATTCCATATCACAAGCAGCAGGTTCCCTGAAATCTATCTGGTACTTGGTTTTTGCCAGAGTCTATTCTTTCTTAAAGAGATTATGCTTTTTCAAGCAACATTTACAGACAATAAAATGAGAAGGGATTCTTGCAAGGCTTCTCAGAGGCTAATTTTATTCCATTATTTCATTATGGGATATAAAACAAGTTTATGAAATCATCTCATGTATATATGAAATTTACAGTATATTAGTTGGTAATAAGGCTATATAGAGAGGAAATTGTGCAAGAAAGGCAGTGGGATGGGGAGAGGATATGAAGAGGATTTGCAAATACCTGAGTAGCTTATTCTCTCTTCTCACTCAAGTCTTTCCTTAAATGCTGGCCTCATAGTGAGATCTTTCCTGATCACTGAAACACGTCACTGTTGAGTCTCTAGCATGTGTTTGATTTCTTCTATGCAATTTAGGGCTGAATTTATGTCCTTATGGTGTGTATTGCTTATTATCTGCCTTGTCTTTTGCTCCACAAGGCCAGGAATTGTTGTCTATGTAATCACTACTATATCCCAAGATTCTCAAATATTGCATGACAGAGAGTAACTGCTCAGTAAGTATATATGGAATGAATGAAAAGTGTAGCCAGGGATGGCCTCTCTGAGAAGTCAACAGTGAGGAAAGATGTGAAGTGGGTGAGGGGGTGAACCTTGAAGGTGATGCACACCTGGGATGTTGAAGAAGCTGCAGAGATTCCAGGAGGAAGAGTGGAAGAGGACAGGGACATAAGGGGCCAGACTGCGTAGGGTCTGGGAGTCATTAAAGTACTTTGGCTTTTCCTTGGAGTGAGAGGGGGAGCCACTGGAAGTTTCAGAGCCAAGTTAAATCATGATTGTATGTGTTTTTAAAAGCATTTCTCTGCTGGCTACTTTGTTGAGAACAGAGTGCAGAGAGCAAAGGCAGAAAAGAAAGAACAGGAGGTTGTTGCAATAATCCAGGAGGGAGATGATCACTTGGATAGACTGATGGTAGTAAAAAGTGGTTAGATTCTATACTCATTGTGAAGATAGAGTTGATGGCATTTACCCACTGATTGGCTGTAGGGTCTGAGAGAAAGAAAGAAGTTCAAGATGACTTCAAGGTGTTTGACGTTAGCAAATGGTTGGGTATAGGTGCCATCATCTAAGACGATCTATGGTGGATATTCTTAGGGAGATAGAAAGAAGTGTTGGGAATCAACACTTTTCTGCTACATCTTGATTTTGATGGTTTAAACAGCCCAAATTTCTTTTCTTAATTTATCCCCCCAGTCCCTCAGCTGTTATGCTGTGGACTTAACCTCAAGGCTTTGTGAGTCTCCTAATGGCTGCTGCCACCTGTTACAGACATTGGACTCCCTTTTCTTGAGTCCCCTGAAGACTGCTATCCATGTGGACTCCCAACATTACTTTCAGGACCCCAGAGTCTTTCTGGGAACAGATACATAGATAGATAGGTAGATAGGTACATAGATAGATAGATAGACAAACATAGACATATCTCTAAATAAGGTTTGTTCACATCAAAGAGCTGAATGCAAAGGAGCAGTGCTCAAATCCAAAATGACTTACCCACGGCCCTCCTCAAAGGCCAAGAGGAGTGGTGAACTCAAAGCGCCCAGTGAGCACCTTGTTTGTGCTTCCTGTTGTCTCCACAGGTTGCTGGCAGTCAGCTTCAGATCCCATTCCTCATCGCCAAAAACTGTTACAAAATGATTAAAGAACACAATGTAGGTGCTACAAACACACTTTATTTAAAATTTCATGAAGCAGAAAGTCTCCTTTTTGTAGAGT
>JAQQAC010019064.1:6258213-6286754 GCA_029783875.1 Phataginus tricuspis
ACTTTATTTAAAATTTCATGAAGCAGAAAGTCTCCTTTTTGTAGAGTCCTATTTACAAAATGGGACCGTATAAAAGCAGGAGGCTTTTTTCCTGGGAGAAAGGATTTTCTACCAAACTACCAACACCCATTTTGCATTTAAGTTGGCACTGTCTTGATCTTACCTTGTGTCAACGTAAAGTTTTTTTATGCCTGAAAGCTATTTATCTTAATATTTCCAGAGTTGATCTAGTGCAAGACACAAGTAGGTGTTCTATAAATGTTTACTGAATGAATAAACCTCTCAAATAATCTAATCCCATGGTTTCTTAGCCCTTCAAAAACCCTGAATACCAAAGCAATCATACTTCCTACATGCTGACAATTGTCTAGTCATGACTGGCAGATGGAAATACATCTAAGCAAGAAAGAGGTGGTCCTTCATAAGAACGCATAAGGGTGGAGAATGAATCCACACCTATGGTGTTATTGAGCAGTGTTGCAAAGTCCACCTCCAGCAAATATCTTCTCTTTAGACACCAACCACCACTACTACCTGACCTACCACTAACTTTGCTAATGTATCAGAAAACACCTGATAACTGCCACTTGAAAGAATCAAGAGGGAAAATTAGGAAGACAAGACCAAGAATAACAGTACAGACCCATTGTACCACTTTCTCCAAAATATCACCAACACACACATACACATGCACATACAGATATAAATACACACATATATATATATAAACTTGTTTTATTTATATACACTAGTTCCTTAATTTTGCAACACTCTTTTCTGAAATTGGACTTTTCTGAAAATGGACTGCAACTTAAAATTAGTATGGCATGTTAATACCTCTCTTCCTACCTAAAAATATAAAATCAGTGGTACACTCAGAATTGAAAAATTCAGTGTTGCCTCTTTCTAGGCTGAAATCTATGCCAGGAGGTGTCTTTTACCATTAGCTCTCTAAGCTTATTAGTGGGAGCAAAGGCTAAAGGGTGGAAAAAGGCGGTTTCAACTCTACCACTTCCTGGCACTGTGACCTTGAGCTTCTACAAGCCTTCACTTTCTGCATCTCAAAAAATGGGGTAAGAATAGAATGTTCCTCACTGTTATAATGAAAATGAGTGATAAGAACACTTCATTAACTAGAATATATTGTGCAAATATAGTTCGTTATTTTTTATTTTGCAATTCTGAGTTGATGCTGATGACCCAAGGAACAACCGCTGCCGCTCCCTAGTGGTCTGTTTGCCTGGGAGCACTTCTCTAGAGATAAATTATCTTAGCTTTCATTATTCTTTGAGAGGATACTTTTCTTTCAATATGTTTAATATTTTGTGTAGGACTGCACAAATTCATTGCATAAAGAATGTGTAGGGAATAATCTAAGCAGGAAATGGTTTAAGTGTTCTTCTATAATTGCACTTCCTTGAACATCTCCATTTCTCTGCCCTTGTTAAGCTTAAATTACCTAAATACCCTCCTTTTATCCATTCCCATCCCCTTGACCTTAACATCTTAGCAAACATGGAGTTTTGGTGGGGAGGAGAAAGCCTATAAATGAATTTGAGCCCTGATCACTTTGTCCTCTATACGTTCTGTTAACCATAGGTGCTCTGGCCCCTTTCTAGTGTCTACGTTATCCTTAAACATGAAAACTAGTCATTTTATTTAAACATAGCTTTTCATAGATCCCTTTCACTTTGGACTAAGACAAAAGTTTTTCCTGAGAGTAAAAATCATGCTTATTCTTTGCTATGTTACTTAAAGGACCTAGTTCTTGACCTGTACGCTCCTACATTATATTCATGTTGAATCGATGGTCCTTTCAAACAACAAAGGAGACACATTTTAAATGCTTATTAAAAACCCAGTATCCAAACACCCAAATGGATTATGTTTTGGGTTTCTCAAAACTCAAACTTAAAAACTGTATTAATTTACACTTGACATCCTTTAACATTTAATGACAAAAAAATGTTATAATAAATTATACTAATGCTATTCTGAAATTATTCTTCTGCTTGGAAGTTCTTTTGACATCCAGGTTCAACCATAAATAAATGCAGTATGTAGTCTCTTGGGTCTGATATTTAATCTTAATCCTAAACTAGATTCTTTGGGGGAAAGGAGACAGATGACAGATGACAACTGGGTTTCATTTTAAAATTGAACATATGAAGTCTTTTTTTACTCTTGAATGGTTATATGTTTCTTTATCCAAGACAAACATCCTAGTATTTTATTATGTTTTTATTGTTCTAAGTGATCCAAATATTTTTCTTTGCTATTGACTTTTACATGGAACTTTTCCAGATGTTAAATTGAATATTTTAGTTTAACCTTGCAGACTGACCTTTTCAAACACTTAGGATATTGGTTTCAAGTTCTAAAAATATGATTTTTTAAAAATTATTGATATTAATTACTATTATTAAAGTAATATTAAAAATTTGATTTTTATGAATAAATTCTCAGAAATACACCTGATTAAATGAGTAAATCTATGTAGAGTGTAGAGAACAGTGTGCAACATGTAGTAAGTGATATATAATCGTTGCCTATACATTTATAATGGCACATGGACATTGCTATAGTTACACATTTGGAATGGACATACACATATTGCTTAAAGATAGTATGACATATTTTATTGAAAAAAGTTGCATAAAATTAATATAAATTCATAAGCATTACCTCCTTTAAAAATTTATGCAGACAAGAGTTTTATGAAAACCCTGAAATATGGAAATATAACTTACCAGGCGTTTAGCCAAAAAGTTCAGTCACTTTAAAATCTATGTCTTTATTCAACTACTTTATTTCTAAATTTAAAAATCAACATATTGGCAAGCAACCTTGAAATAAAACAACACTTTTACATGGAAATCAATTTTCAACATAAGGGAAAGAGCAGAGTTCACTCACTTCCTCAGAGTCCTACATAGGAACATAAGGAGACTCTATATCAGGCCATGTTCCATTTATATTTTTTCCTAATGATGATTATATTTTTAAAAATCAAGGTTTGATGTAGCTTTTCCTGTTGCCTGAAACAAAACCTATCATAGAACTCAAAATCTAGGATGTTAAAATTAGAGGAACTCACATTTCTGATCTAGAGAATAGAAATAGTACACCATGCACACATTTGTCTCTGAATATTATTCGGTATCTCAGAGATAGGAGGAAGATATAACAATCCATCTGTAGGGTCTGGTACCCAAATCCTGAATTTATATCAACTAGATTTTATATAATCAACTCTAAGTCTCTGGAACTTTTAAGAATTCTGGCAAAACCAAATATGCCACATTTCTAATTTTACATAATTCCTAAAAGTTGCAATTTATATTTGAATTTTGCTATATAAATAATAATTGAAAACTGTCAAGTATAAAGCATTTCAAGGAATTCTGTGCCTTACCTCAGTTGGCAAATGATATAACAATTCTTGGATTCTGTCTAGATCAGTGTTGTCCAATAGATATATAACGTGAACCACATATGTAATTTTAAATTTCCTAGTGGTCATATTAAAAACATTAAGAAGAGAGGAGAATTCAAGATGGCAGCACGAGAGGTGAGATAGAGAGCTCCTCCCAAAACCACAAACAGTACAAGAACATAGTTAATTAATATAACTAACCTTAAAACAGCAACAAGAAAGAAGGCTGAACCAGACTGCAAACACACCTCACAAACAGAGCAGACCTCATGAAACAGGGTAAAGTACGAAAGCCTTAATCTGTTGGGACCCAGGCCCTTCCCCTACCCAGCTCACTGGTGGGAGGAAGAGAAATGGAGTGGGGGAGGGGGTGGAAGCCTGGGACTGCTAAACACCTAGCCCTGGACACCTGCTTTGTGAGCAGAATCCTATAGTGTGTGGTGCTCTGGGCACTGGGGAGCTCAGATGGGCAGAGTGCTTGAGAAATTGACATTCCGGCCATTTGTGGAGGAGGGGGTTCATACCCGGCCGCTCTGTGTCAGAGGAAAGGCAGGCAGTCTGAGAGGCTTCCTAGGAGCGAGAGGGCTGCTGAAGGGGCAGGGTTTGCATGGAGCTTGCTGCACGGGAGAAGGGAGAGCTGGAAAAGGTTGTCTGGGCACCTCTGCCCAGCTGGTTGGGATTTTTGAGGACCTTCAGGTGTTCCATCTCCCTGGCTGCCTGCTCAGTTCCGAGGCCCCCAACTGGAACACACAGCCTGCTGAACCTTCCTACTGGCCTGCAGGCACCTGCTCAGAAACCTGCAGTCACTGCGCAGGCATCAGGCCAGCCAGAGGGAGGTCCCACTACAACAGCTAGAGACGCAAAGCACAGAGGCTTACATGTGTGTGCTTGGCCCACTGGCTCTGACACTGGAGAGAGGCACCACAGATGGGAATCAGGAAACAAATGTTTCCTCCCCGCCAGGCACCAGCTCCACTCCACTATGACCCCCAACCTCACTCTAGGGGCTAAGCAGCTCTAGAGACTGGAGTTTCTGCACGCTAGTGGGCACCACACAGAAATACGAAATGTCAAAAGAACATGGTTCAGACAAAAATCTCACAAACCCCAGAAAGAGTGCCAAATGAAACTGAACTCATCAATCTTTCTGAAAGAGAGTTCAAAATAAAAATTATAAACATGCTTATTGAGGTACAGAAAAATATTCAAGAACTCAGGGACGGATTTAAGTTGGAGATTCAATCATTAAGAAATTCCGTATCTGACATGAAACATACAATGGAGGGATTTAAAAGCAGATTAGATGTAGTAGAAGAGACGGTAAATGGAATAGAAATTAGAGAAGAGGAATACAAAGAAGATGAGGCACAGAAAGAAAAAAGGGTCTCTAAGAATGAAAGAATATTAAGAGAACTGTGTGACCAATCCAAACAGAACAATATTTGCATTATAGGGGTACCCAAAGAAAAAGAGAGAGGAAAAGGGATAGAAAATGTCATTGAGGAGGTAATTGCTGAAAACTTCTCCAACCTGGGGAAGGAGATAGTCTCTCAAGCCATGGAGGTGCACAGATCTCCCAACACAAAGGACCCAAGGAAGACAACATCAAGACATATAATAATTAAAATGGCAAAGATCAAGGATAAAGACAAACTATAAAAAGCAGCTAGAGAGAGAAAAAAGATCACATACAAAGGAAAACCCATCAGGTTATCACCAGACTTCTCAACAGAAACCTTACAGGCCAGGAAGGAGTGGCATGATATATGTAATGCAATGAAGCAGAAAGGCCTTAAACCAAGAATATTCTACCTGGCAAGGTTATCATTTAAATTTGAAGGAGGGATTAAACAATTTTCAGATAAGCAAAAGCTGAGAGAATTTACCTCCCACAAACCACCCCTACAGTGCATTTTGGAGGGACTCCTATGGATGGAAGTATTCCTAAGGCTAAATAGATGTAACTCAGGGGAAGACAAAGAGTACAGAATATCATTCATAACATACAAAGAATGGAGGAGGAAGAAAAAGGAGGAAAAATGAATCTTTAGGTTGTGTTTGTAACAGTATATGAAGTAAGTTAAATTAGACTGTTAGACAGTAAGGGAATTGCCCTTGAACCTTTGGAAACCATAAATCTAAACCCTGCAATGGCAATAAGTACATACCTATCAATAATCACCCTAAATGTAAATGGTCTAAATGCACCAACCGAAAGACATAGAGTTACTGAATGGATAAAAAAAACAAGACCCATCTATATGCTGCCTACAAGAGACTCACTTCAAACCCAAGACATACACAAACTGAAAGACATAGTGAGGAAAAAGCAGGAGTTGCAGTACTTGTATCAGATAAAATAGACTTCAAAACAAAGAAAGTCACAAGAGACAAAGAAGGACATTACATAATGATAAAGGGTCAGTCCAACAAGAGAAAATAACTATTATAAATATCTATGCACCCAACACAGGATCATCTACATATGTGAAACAAATACTAACAGAATTAGAGGGGGAAATAGAATGCAATGAATTTATTTTAGGGTACTTCAACACACCACTCACACCAAAGGACAGATCAACCAGACAGAAAATAAGTAAAGAGACAGAGGCACTGAACAACATATTAGAACAGATGGACCTAATGACATATACAGAACACTCCTCAAAAGCACAGGATACACATTCTTCTCAAGTGCACATGGAACATTTACAAGAATAGATTATATATTAGTAACAAAAAGAACCTCAGTAAATTCAAAAAGACTGAAATTGTACCAACCAGCTTCTCAGATCACAAAGGTATGAAACTAGAAATAAATTACACAAAGAAAACAAAAAAGCCCACAAACACATGGAGGCTTAATAACATGTTAATAAATTATCAATGGATGAATGACCAAATAAAAATAGAGATCAAGCAATATATGGTGACAACTGACAACAATAATATAATACTACAAAATCTGTGGGATGCAGCAAAGGCCATGCTAAGAGGGAAATATATTGCAATGCAGGCCTACCTCAGGAAAGAACAATATCCCAAATGAACAGTCTAAACTCACAATTAATGAAACTAGAAAGGAAGAACAAATGAGGCCCAAAGTCAGTAGAAGGAGGGACATAATAAAGATTAAAGAAGAAATAAATAAAATTGAGAAGAATAAAACAATAGAAACAATCAATGAAAGCAGGAGCTGGTTCTTTGAGAAAATAAACAAAATAGATAAACCCTTAGCCAGACTTATCAAGAAAAAAAAAGAGCCTACACACATAAACAGAATCAGAAATGAGAAAGGAAAAATCACTACGGACACCACAGAAATACAAAGAATTACAAGAGAATACTACGAAAATCTATATCCTAACAAGCTGGAAAACCTAGAAGAAATGGACAGCTTCTTAGAAAAATACAACCTTCCAAGAATGATCAAACAAGAAACAGAAAACCTAAACAGACCAATCACCAGCAAAGAAATTGAATTGGTAATCAAAAAACTACCTAAGAACAAAACCCCCGGGCCAGATGGATTCACCTCTGAATTCTACCAGACATATAGAGAAGAAATAACACCCATTCTCCTTAAAGTTTTCCAAAAAATAGAAGAGGAGGGAATACTTCCAAACTCATTCTATGAAACCAGCATCACTCTAATACCAAAACCAGGCAAAGACACCACAACAAAAGAAAATTACAGACCAATATCCCTGATGAACATAGATACAAAAATACTCAACAAAATATTAACAAACCGAATTCAAAAATACATCAAAAAGAACATCCTTCATGATCAAGTGGGATTCATCCCAGGGATGAAAGGATGGTACAACATTCGAAAATCCATCAACATCATCCACTACATCAACAAAAAGACAGACAAAAAACACATGATCATCTCCATAGATGCTGAAAAAGCATTTGACAAAATTCAGCATCCATTCATGATAAAAACTCTCAACAAAATGAGGAATAGAGGGCAAGTACCTCCTCAACATAATAAAGGCCACATATGACAAACCCACAGTCAACATTATACTTAACAGTGCGAAGCTAAAAACTTTTCCTTTAAGATCGGGAACAAGACAAAGATGTCCACTCTCCCCACTTTTATTTGACATAGTTCTGGAGGTCCTAGCCACGGCAATCAGACAACACAAAGAAATAAAAGGCATCCAGATTGACAGGGAAGAACTCAAACGGTCCCTGTTTTCAGATGACATGATATTGTACATAAAAAACCCTAAAGAATCCACTCCAAAACTATTAGATCTAATATCTGAATTCAGCAAAGTTTCAGGATACAAAATTAATATGCAGAAATCTGTTACTTTCCTACACACTAATGATGAACTAGCAGAAAGAGAAGTCAGGAAAACAATTACATTCACAATTGTATCAAAAAGAATAAAATACCTAGGAATAAACCTAACCAAGGAAGTGAAAGACCTGTACCCTGAAAACTACAAGACACTCTTAAGAGAAATTAAAGAGGACACTAACAAATGGAAATGCATCCCATGCTCTTGGCTAGGAAGAATTAATATTGTCAAAATGGCCATCCTGCCTAAAGCAATCTACAGATTCAATGCAATGACTATCAAAATACCTACAGCATTCTTCAATGAACTAGAGCAAATAGTTCTAAAATTCCTATGGAACCACAAAAGACCCTGAATAGCCAAAGCAATCCTGAGAAGGAAGAACAAAGCAGGGGGAATTATGCTCCCTGACTTCAAGCTCTACTACAAAGCCACAGTAATCAAGACAATTTGGTACTGGCACAAGAACAGACCCACAGACCAGGGGAACAGAATAGAGAGCCCAAATATAAACCCAACCATATATGGTCAATTAATATATGATAAAGGAGCCATGGATATACAATGGGGAAATGACAGCCTCTTCAACACCTGGTGTTGGCAAAACTGGACAGCTACATGTAAGAGAATGAACCTGGATTACTGTCTAACCCCATACACAAAAGTAAACTCAAAATGGATCAAAGACCTGAATGTAAGTCATGAAATGATAAAACTCTTAGAAAAAAACATAGGCAAAAATCTCTTGGACATAAACATGAGCAACTTCTTCATGAACATATCTCCCCGGGCGAGGGAAACAAAAATGAAAATGAATAAATGGGACTATATCAAACTAAAAAGCTTCTGTACAGCAAAGGATACCATCAGTAGAACAAAAAGACATCCTACAGCATGGGAGAATATATTCATAAATGATGTATCCGATAAAGGGTTGATATCCAAAATATGTAAAGAGCTCATGCACCTCAACAAACAAAAAGTAAATAAGCCAATTAAAAAATGGGCAGAGGAGCTGAACAGACACTTCTCCAAAGAAATTCAGATGGCCAACAGGCACATGTAATGATGCTCCACATCACTAGTCATCAGAGAAATGCAAATAAAAACCACAATGAGATATCACCTCACATCAGTGAGGATGGCTGCCATTCAAAAGACAGACAACAACAAATGTTGGCGAGGATGTAGAGAAAGAGGAACCCTCCTACACTGCTGGTTGGAATGTGAATTGGTACAACCATTGTGGAAAGCAGTATGGAGGTTCCTCAAAAAACTCAAAATAGAAATACCATTTGACCCAGGAATTTCACTCCTAGGAAAATACCCTAAGAATGCAGCAGCCCAGTTTGAAAAAGACATATGCACCCCTATGTTTATCACAGCACTATTTACAATAGCCAAGAAATGGAAACAACCTAAGTGTCCATCAGTAGATGAATGGATAAACAAGATATGGTATATATACACGATGGAATATTATTCAGCCATAAGAAGAAAACAATTCCTACCATTTGCAACAACATGGATGGAGCTAGAGGGTATTATGCTCAGTGAAATAAGCCAGGCAGAGAAAGACAAGTATCAAGTGATTTCACTCCTCTGTGGAGTATAACTACAAAGAAAAAAACTGAAGGAACAAAACAGCAGCAGACTCACAGAACCCAAGAATGGACTAACAGTTACCAAAGGGAAAGGAACTGGGGAAGATGGGTGGGAAGGGAGGAATAAGGGGGAAAAAGGGCTATTACAGTTAGCGCACATAATGTAGCGGGTGTGGGGTGGGGTCGCGGAATACGGGGAAAGCAGTATAACACAGAGAAGACAAGTAGTGATTCTATAACATCCTACTATGCTGATGGACAGTGACTGCAATGGGGTATGTGGTGGGGACTTGATAATAGGGGGAGTCTAGTAACCATAATGTTGCTCATGTAACTGTGTATTAATAATAGCAAAATAAAAAAAATTAAGAAGAAAAAAGTAAAATAATTTTAATAATAATATTTTATTTAACCCAGTATGTCCCACATAATCAATTACAATTTTTAGAAATACTTTACCTTTTTGTTATTTTAGTACCTTCTAAATCTTCAAAACAGGCTATTTATTTTATACTTACAGACTTCTCAAATCAGACTAGACGTATTTCAAGTGATCAAAAGTCACATGCGGCTAATGGCTACCATACTCTACAACACAGAACAAGAGTCAGTAGTCAACATCACCTATATAAAGAGCAGGTGAATCCTATCCTTTGTTAGTCTCTTCATGAAATAGTTATTTTAATTTTTTAAATCGTTTAGGGTGTTTTAAGCTACTTATAAAGAAGACTCAACATTAACATGCTTAAACATAAAAAGACATTAATTTCTCAAATAGTAAGATGTTTGAGAGTGGAATGGCTCAAGATTTGGTTAATTCAGAGGCTTCATGAGGCATCGAAAACTCAGATGTTTCTCAAAGTGCTTTAGCTTCAGGGTAGATCTTGCAATTAAAAGATGGTTACCATAGTTCTAAGTATCATATCCTACAGAAGAAAAGGGGTTTCTTCTTCTTTGAGCCTCTTTGTGAGTGATAAGAACAGTTTCCCAGGAGCCCTCCAACCTTCTAGCACATTTCATTATCCAAAAATTGGTCACGTGCGCACCCAAAAAGCCAAAGGAAATGGGATTACACAAATAGTTCCTTCTGTAAATACCTGATACTCTGACATAGGTGAATTGGAATGAAATTGGTGAATTGCCAGCAAGAAGACAAGAAGGAAATAAAATTTTGAGTAGGTAACTAAGTATCTGCCACACGCAGTAATTTTAAGCAAACTTTTTCATTGTTGGCACTTAGGATTTTCTCCAACAGAGAGAATATCAAGGTGTTTACTTATATCAAGTTGAGTTCCAAAACTTATGTATTCCTTTTGAAAAAAGGATTTATGTGTCTCAGAAATGCAGCATTTCTGGATATAGAAATTTAGAAGGAAATATGGGAATCTCAATTTGTTAAATTTTCAGGTGTCACATTGCATTCTGATAAGTGTTACCATACATCCCAGTTTTACCAGAACCATGAGAGTTTATACATTGTGTCCCAGGTAATTATTAAATAACAAAGACTTTCAGTCTCAAAAGTGTTCTAGTTTAAAAAAATAGAAAACAAAAACAGGTGCTAGAAATTGCCTTTGAGGAAGCCCACGTTTTAGATTTAGCAGACAAAACTCCAAAGCAGTTATTGTACACATATATGCAAAGAATCTAAGGAAATTATATTTAAAGATTTAAAATAAAGTACAATGACAGTTCATTGAATTAAAAATACAAATAAAGATAGAAATTATTTTAAAAAAAGAATCAAATGGAAATTTTAGAGTTGAGAAATATTTGAAGAAATAATGTCTGAAAACTCCAAATTTGATGAAAAATGTTAATTTACACATCTAAGAAGCTCAATGAACCCTAAGTAGGGTAAAACCAGGACATCTGAGAACATATCATAGTCAGATAGATGTTCAAAGACAAAGAGAAAATCTTGAAAGCACCAAAAGAAAATAATTCATCATGTACAAGGGAATTTCAAAGAGATTAATAGCTGACTCTGATCAAAACAATGAAGACCAGAGGGCAGCATGATGACATATCTAAACTGCTTAAAGAAAAAAAATGAAGTTGTCAAGCAAGAATCCTACAAAATCCCCTTCCAAAAATGAAGGTAGAAAGAAAGATAGTTCTAGATTTAAAACAGACTGAAAGAACTTGCTGCTAGCAGATCTGCCTTGTAAGAAATACTCAATGAAATTCTTCAGACAGAAAGGAAGTAATATCAGACTGTAATTTGGATGTACAAAAAAACACATGGAGTGCCAGTAAAAGCCATTATATAGCAATGACAAAACACAGCATAATTACATATGTCCCCTCTTTTCTTCTCTTAACTGATCTTTAAAAAAATAATAGCCTAAAATAATACCTATAAAATTGAACTGGGGGGCTTACCACTTATAAAGGTATAATTAACAAAAGCGTCACAAAGAAGTGGGGAAGGAAGGAAGCTATTGTGGAGAAAGCAAGTGACTTCAGACAGCAACTCAAATCCACAAGAAATGAAGAGTGCTGGAAATGGTGACTAAGAATTTAACATTAAAATCTTTGTAAGTATCAAGAAGGCACTAGCGGTTACCAAAGGGAAGGGGGTAGGGATAGTGGGTGGGAGGGAGGGAGAAGAGGATTAAGGGGCAATATGATTAACACACATAATATAGGGGGGTCATGAGGAAGGCAGAATAGCACAGAGAAGACAAGTGGTGACTCTATAGCATCTTACTATGCTGATGGGACAGTGACTGCAATGGGGTGTGTGTGGGGGGACTTGATAATATGGGTGAATGTAATAACCACAATGGTGCACATGTGAAACCTTTATAAGATTATATATCAATGATACTGTAATAAAAAAATAAACAAATTAAAAAGTTAAAAAATAAAAACTTAGTAAGTATATTTTTTCTTCTCTTAGTTTCCTCAAAAGACATATGTATACATAAAACAACCTCTTGACTTTTTCACATATCGGTTTCCCTCCCTGAAACAGTCTCTCCTCCCCTATCTCTTCCTCTTCCTCTAGCAAACACTTATTTAAAAGGTGTCAGCTCAATTTTTTTTTCAAGAATCCTTCCCCATCCCACCACACCTCTCTTTCTTTATGAAATTTTATTCTCTCCTGCATTGTCGAGTCTCCCCTTCTCATCTCTACTGTATTAATCTCATTGACGTACAAATGTGCTTATTTCTCCTACCTGGTTATAAAAAAACAAAAGATTAGTAACACCTCTGGACCACTGAGACTGTAAACTCCTTGAGGGCAGAGACTTTTTTTGTGTGTGGTCTGTTTGGATCACCTCTGCATACTCATTGCCCTCAGGCCTGGTGCCTAGTAGGTCCTCAGTAAATATTTTTAAATGAATCCCTTAGTGAATGAATATCATCCTCAATAAATACTTATCAGATGAACACTTGCCATAATATCAATTTTTTATTCCTCTGTCACTGTATTAATTACATGAAGGCTAAATGGTTAGCCTTCATGCACCATTATGGCATCAAAATGGTTTGACAAATGTTCTTTTTTTGACCTTCTGACTTAGGCTATTTGCTGGGCCTAATTAAATAAGGATGTCCTCTTTCAGGCTTCAACTACTACTTCAGTGTCATTAACTTTCCAAACTAATTTGTCATTAGCTTCATATCTATTCCTGAATTGAATTTGTAGTTCCAAAAATTCACATATTTTCATTTTGATGTCCATCAGTTATTTATATTTCAAAACCAACATTTAGAAACTCAACTTTATTTACCCAAACTCTCACACTGACCTCAAATAAAAACAGACCCATGCCAAACTGTCCTTTCTATTTTTCTTTTACATTAGTTATTTGCTTCACCAGCTACTTAGATAATCAATCTAGAAATGATGGAGTCTTTCTTATTTCTTTCCATTTTATACTTTGCTTATGCAGTTGATCTCCATGTGCTGTTAGTTTTATCTGATTTTGTCTCACACACATCTCTCCTTTTCCATGCTTCCAGGTCTTTGCTTAGGAGTTTGTGTGAGTTAGTGCAAAACCTTCCTGAGTGATTTTCCTGCTTCCAGCTATTCTAATTCATTCTTTGTATTATTGACAACTTTCCATTCCGAAGAGCCCCAGACTTTCAGGAAAACGTTCACATTTCTTAATGTCACAAAATAGTTTAACCTCTAGATTAGAGAAGGATTTGGTAGACAAAACTTAAAAGATTAATCCAATTATCCAAGCTCCTGGAAATCACTTCATATGGCAGACTACATCCACATGAGTGGATAAATCCTTGAAACAAGTTAGACAAAAATGGAACAGCTTTACTAATCCTTAGGGTCCAAGATGAGATTCCAGATTTGGGAGTGGAATGGAGGCTTTTTGGATAAAATGATTAATTTATACAAGGAACAAACAATGTAAAGACAAAAACAGATTATAGTGCACTTGAGGAACTGGAATCAGTTATAAATATATATTGAGTATTTTTAGATACAAGTAGTCCTCCCTTATGCACTGAGGCTACATTATAGGACCCCCAGGGGATTCCTGAAGCCATGGATATTACTGGACCATGTATGTACTATGTTTTTTCCTATACATAAACGGCTGTGATAAAGTTTAACTTCTAAATTAGACACAGTAGGGGATTAACAATAATAATAAAATAGAACAATTATAGCAATATACTGTAATAAAAGTTCTGTGAATGTGTTCTGTCTCTTAAAATATCTTGTACTGTACTCACCCTTCCCTTCTTGTGCCATGATAAAATGCTTGCGTGACGATGTGAGGTGAATGACGTAGGCAATGTGACACAGTGTTAGGCTACTATTGAACTGCTGACGATTCGTCAGGAGCATCGTCTGTTCTGGACTGCCGGTAACTGCAGAAAACGAAACTGCAGAAAAGTCAGGACTATTATATATACAGATGATTCCAGGTCTTCAAGCTTCTTCTGGGACAAGGAGAAGTAAAAAATGAAGAAACTAAAATGTAATCATTATAGTTCATGCATGTTCTTTTCTGTCCATCTGAAGCAGTAATTCTAGTGATAGACACTTGGAAGATGACGCTCCTTTGTGGGAGTCTCCCATTTCAAATAGCTGTGACTTGCCCGCTTGTGACTAGCATCTTTAAGGAGGGCATATTATGAAACCCAGAGAGATACCCAGCCAGCTACAACAAGGGAATAAACCTATAAGGAAATTACACTTCTTTATTACCCTTATTAGTCACTTTACAGTTTGTACTTTCAATAGATTAATTTGCTTCTTACAATCTGATGATGCCAACACAACAAACATGTCTAAAATATTATTAAAAAGGCACCTAATGTTCTCAAAGCTCACAAAAAAATTCATTCACTCTTGCCATTAGCATGTAGTTATCAAATCTGAACTTAAAAATTATGAAGGAGATGCCGGGGTTCTTGTTCAGGAAGACAAAGAATGAGCTTCACAGACACTTAAGGTAGGAGAGCAAGGTACAGGCTTTTATTTAGAAATAAAGTGAGAGGATGGAGGTCTCGGCTTATGCCAGGAGGGGACAAGAGAGTCCGGGGTGTGGCGTTGTCTAGGGGGTTTTATAGGCAGATGACGATTTTTCAAGAACATGAAAAAAAGCTTAGGGGTGTGGACTTATTAAGCAGTCCTACAATATTTACAAGTAACTTGATACAAGTAACCTCCTGCTCTGTTGATTTCTCCAGAGATACCAGCATCTTGGTCTGGGGGCAAATGAAACAAGGTCACCTGCTCAGCCTGGCCCCAAAGTGGGCTGAGGCATTGTTTGCTAAAGAGTAAGTTAAGTGCAATCTTATCTTTAAGGTGGAATCCTTCTTACCTTTTATTATGTTGTTTACAGCTGGGTCTGCATGCTAAATTAGTTGCCCAGTTTGCAAAACCACTCCATCAGATCTGAAAGAGGAAAGACAGCACATAGGCCTGGGCCTTTTAGCATGCTAAAGTCAATCTTACACATGATTACAAATGATTAGCATAATAAAAACATGTGTTACTCTTCTTTATCTGGGGAACATTAACTGAACTTACTGAAGAATGACCCTAGAGCTTAATGTTTAACACAGAGTTTTGGTAGGGGGTTTCCTTGCATGTAGTTACATTGCTCTGACTGCAAATATCCTGCCTTGCTTTTTCCAGAGGCCCTCACCCTATTCTGTCTAAGCCCATGGTCCCTCTCAGAGAGATTAGTCAATTAATCTTAGAAAACATCTTTAAATGAAAATAGCTGTGTCTTGGTCTGGAACCCACAGTTAATTCTTTTTCAGTACATATGACAGCATGCCAAAGGACCCCTATGAAAATCAGTTTAATCCCATGTTCTTTCTATTAACATTCTTAGTTTACCTAACTATGGTTCTATGCCTACATTTCATCATGAGCTTCTTAAGGACAGTGATTAGTTGACAGTCATTTCTGTCCTTCTAACACAATTTCTGCCATTCAATCAGAAAGGGCTCAATAAATATTAAACTGAATATTTGGAATTCACATGCAAGAAAAATACCAAATGTCTAAGCACTGTTTATTTTTCCTCTTATCACTAGATCTCATTATTTTCCCCTTTCTTCGCTATTTCCTATAAAAACCTAATGGTGACTGGTCAGGGAAATTTCCTTTATTACTAGCTATGTCTCATTTAAGTTCAAAGTTGGCAAACATACTGAAGACACTGTAATCATCTTAATATATTTCTCTTTGAAATGTGAGAAACATTCAGAGCAAGGAGTTCACATATTCAGAGGTTATAAAATACAGCTCTTGATTTTAGCCAGTAAGTATTCTTTTAGGGGTATAAAGAAGAGACTGAAGAATTAGAGTGAGGAAGAAGAAAAACATAGTATGTGCGTAATGAGAAAATTGACTCCATTTTGCACCTTGAGCCCCAGACTAAGAATAAAAGTTAGGCACACTATACTTTTATTTTGTAGTATAATTCCAACAAGGCCCATTTAAAAAGATTTCTGTAGACAGCAATATGTATTTACTTTGTGGAAGGTGTTATTTTCGGAAAGAAACCACGTCCTTAGTTTTGCTTTCCCTATTTTTAACGAATTAAGAAAGGTATTCTCTCCTGCCCCTTAACCATTAGGATTCCTCTCATCCAGGTTTGAGTTACATAGTATTTACCAATTTGCAAGAAGACAGACTTTAGGCGGATTTTCGTCTCATTTATAATGAATCAAAAACTCAAAACCAATTTCATTTTGTCTCTGTAATGTGAACTATGTAGTCGGTCAATCTTTAATCTTCAGGTCTTTTACTGTTTAATCTGTTAAAATGGAAAGATGGTAGTTTATTGCCAGGATCATCTACCTTTGCCGCTGTGTGAAGTATTGGTTTCTCTTGTTTTCTGGGTTCGTGCTTTTGACGCTATTATCTGTCTTGCAGCCTCTGGGGACAGGCTGCCCCGGGCAACAGGCGTTTCTTGCACCAGAGGCCCTGGAGCAGCCCCGCTTTGGGGGACAGGGAGAAGTCTCGCCGAGAGGGTGGGCTTGCGGGCCCTGACTCCTTCAAGTTCCCCGCCCTGGAGAGTCCGCGGAAGCCCCACCACTCCCACGCGCTCAGCCCGGCGGCTCCAATTCCGCTTCTGAAATCGAGCGGTCGCGGCGCAGGGACTGGCGGCCCGGGTCACGTGGTAGGTCAGGTGACCGCCCTGCCCGCCCGCTTGCTGATCATCTCGGTCTGGGCGACCCCGCGACCCTCCGCGCTTGGCGTCGCCGCTGCCGTCCCCGCGCGACCCGGAGCCTCGCGGCCCGCAGCCATGGCGCCAGGCCAGCTCGGTGAGCCCCTCGCGCCCTCCCGGAGCCGCGCCGCCGCCGCCAGCGGTCCGCGGCGCCCTCCCCCGGCAGTGCGGCGGCCCGGGCTGCGCGGCGCGGCCCTGACCCCGCGGTTGCGCGCTGGCTGCCGTCAGCCGCGGAGGCCCCCGGCCAGGCCTGGGGACTGTGAGGCGGCGCGTGGCCTTGCGATCCGTGACTTCCCTCCCGTACCGATCCCCGGCCCCCGCGCCCCGCAGAGACCTTGAAGAACCTACTGTAATGTGCCACTGATGGGGAAAAATGTCTTCTGTTTCAGCCTTATTTAGTGTGTCTGATAAAACCGGCCTTGTGGAATTTGCCAGAAACCTAACTTCTGTTGGTTTGAATCTGGTCGCTTCTGGAGGGACTGCGAAAGCCCTCAGGGATGCTGGCCTGGCCGTCAGGTAAGGCACAGCTTAGTTTCTAAGTGCAGAGTGATCACGCTTACCCGAAAGCACCCGAAGTGAGTCAAATGCGTTATTGGTGCACTGTTTGCCCACTGCACTGGAGAGGTCAGGGAAGCTGAGAGTTTTAGTAACTTTTGCTCAAGTTAAGTGTTAAGTAAGGAGTAGAGCTGGGCGTTGGAACCCCGGGAGTCCTCATTTCGAGCTCCGCCCCTTCCTGTAACTAATTTAGGCGGACTATTTTTTGGCAAGAAAAACTTAAGTTATGATTTGCAGGATTCGCATGATCTCTTTTGACTGGTGCTTTAGTAAAACTAAGCTTCAAGTCTACCTCTCTTCCCTTGGCCTCTCTGGGAACCATTTGAAGGCACAAATCTATCATTCATTTCCTCATTCACAATCTATTTATTACCTGGTTAAGTGATGGGACAAGGAAAAAGCTTAAGTCAGGCTGCCATTCATGGACTCAAGAGAGCAACTACTGAAAGGCAGAAAATCAAATAGGCCACAGGACAGCCATAATAAATTGCAGTAGGAGTTTGGAGGAAAGACATACCCACCCCTGAAGTATATTTTAGAAAAGGAGTAAAAAGATCTGTGTTTGTTGCCACTTGGAAAACTTTGCTACTTGCCACCTAGATCCATGTAGATAGATTATGACCTTTTTAATCTTATAATTCTGCTTTATGTGGGCAATGCACAGTTTGACAAGATCATATAACAAGAACGCCTCACTTCATTTAATACTTTGCATTATAGAAACATTTCAGACGTCAAGTGTGAGACTTCACAAACACACACACACACAGATAACTCATGTGAAGTTATATTGTTACTATCCCCAGTTAATCCATTAAATAGTATTATCCCCATTTAATACATAAGGAAACTGAGGCACAAAGAGGTTAACAAACTTGCCCAAGTTCACACAGCTAACACAGCTAGTAAGAGGCCAAGCCAAGATTTTATCTAGGGAGGTTAACCTTAAGATGTGAGGTAGACTGATGAGATTTTAATTGGTAAGTATACAGCAGTTAACCTACAGAGGATTTAAGTCCTACATACAAATTCTTTTACATATAAAGGAATAACAAGCTTTTCAATTACACTAAATAGTTTTCAGTTCTAAGGATAGTTCTGCCTTCTCTGTTTTCAGCAATAATCCTCAGTTGGAGAAGCAGGATTTTATATCCTAAATTTCCAGCCAAGGGAATTTTGAATTGGAAACCATAATGTCACCGGTTGTCAGTTTAGTTGGCACTGTGCGACTCTGTGGTCAAGCACCAGTTATCTGCAAGTGCCCCCCTTTGATAGTATCTACCCATAAATTCTGTATCTTATAGTTGGAATTTTCTGCTGTTAAAATGTTTATTATATTTTTACTATAATAAGTTGGTTGTAGAAAATTTGAAAAATGTGGAAAACTATAAAGGTAGTAAAAATAGGTTATAATTCTGTTAAACATGTTGATGTGTTTCTTTTCCCATTTTTTGAAGCATAAACACTTCATAGCTCCTACAAAAATAGATGGTTTTGTTTCTTGCTTTTGTTTATTTTAACACCTGTGGGCATTTTTTCCTGTTATTAAAATTTGCCTGTAAATTCCACCAGAGAACGGGGTTCGTGTCAGTTTGGTGATAGGATTCGATAGGTAAATAATTGTCTTTCATTTGACCCTTCACCATATTTGCAATTATTTTTCCAGCTTTCTTCTTTCTACATAAAATTTTCAGCATTTACATAGATCTGTTAATCTTGTTTAATGCTTTGAACATATTCTGCACATATTTTAATTTTGGTATTTTTGTGATTTTTTTAAATTGCTCAAATCTTTGATACATTGAGAATTTATTTTTGTGTGTGGTTAACTAGTTACTCCAGTGCCACACCAGTTTACTAAACAATCTTCTTTTCCCCCACTCATTTGATTTGTTGTCCTTATGCTTGTTTAACCATAAAACTAAAGTCTTGTTTTTACTGTTAGTCTGTTTCTGAGATAGGAATATTTTTATGCTTTTTGTTACATACTGCCAAATAACCTCTCAGTTGAGTTTACGTCTTAATAATATTTCATTAGTATGGCTTATGATTCAGTTTTTGACTTCTAAAATAACAGGGTCTGAAAAATCTCTGAAAATGAGAACAGTAGACTTGGTGTTGGAAGATGCTTTGGAATAGTGTGAAATGAAAAATGACAATTCAGCAGATATAGTTGCAATATTCTATTTCTCTACTTTCAGAGATGTCTCTGAGCTGACAGGATTTCCTGAAATGCTGGGGGGGCGTGTGAAAACCTTGCATCCTGCAGTCCACGCTGGTAAGTTGTTGGTACATTCTATTTAGAACAACCAGTGGCTTTCAGGAATAATTTAGTTGATTACATTGTAGAGTAAATGAGGGAAATGGCAAGTTGTAAGTTCAGAAACAAATTACCTGTGAAGTTATATTGGTTTTGTCACATTTGCTGCTAAGTTTCATAATATGTTAGAACCTGTTTAAAATCTAGTTTGTTTTAATATGTGATGTATTCATATTGTTTTCTTCTGTTTGCTATTAGTTCTGACCTGGTAACTAATTCAGGGTGATATTTCCTGCTGGAGTTAATGAGAATACTTAGATTTTATGTGTGAAAATATCATGATTCAAATAGAATAAAGCATCACCGTTTCACTTTCAAAAAAATTCTCTTTCAAAGTGTTTGACTTTTGTTCATTTATCTAAGAGTAGGAATTGCTTATCACCCCAAAATGGTGAGAAACAGGTATACTGCATCCTTAGAGTTACAGAGAAATTTGGCACAATAAAAGGCAGCAAGGCTAAGAATCATCCCACAAGCCATTTACTTATGGAAGCACATAGTTTAATGGAACTGGCAGTAGTTAGGAGAAGATCCTTTTACATACTGTGGCATAGGAAAAGGGGAATTAGAAACTAACACAAAAGATTTTTAAATATACCTGCTAATCTTAATTTTTAAGTCATACTCCTAGGTAGGCAGCATTAGAGGCTTTAACATGATTGATGGGACTGTATCAGAAAGAAGTACCTTATTTATTCTAACTTGTTTTTTTAAGCTAATACTTGAATTTTGTTAAATTAGGAATCTTGGCTCGTAATATCCCAGAAGATAATGCTGACATGGCTAGACTTGATTTCAATCTTATAAGGTAAAAACACAAAATTGTATTTTTCTCCCCCCAAAGTTGAATTTTTAATACATTAAGGATCAAAAACAAAGCATATTCCAAACCTGGTTACCCAGCCCCCGACCTTTTTAAGATCAAGGAGCATTAGGTTTAGTTTCCTATCACTCACCGTAAACATATATTGAGTACTTTCTGTGTGACCTTATATGTATGTAAGCATTTTGGTTTTGCCAAGTTTATATTACCAAAGTGCATACTTAAACTATAAACAGAAACCTTTGCTTTTTGAGGAAATTATTATCTAAATTTTAGTACATACAAGCTACTTAGTTGTGCACATTAAGATATTCACTGTTTTATTCATTTCTGTAACAGCTTTATTCAGATACAATTCCCTTTTTTAATATATACAATTCAGTGGGATTTTATTATATTTACAATTGTGCAGCCATCACTATAGTTCCTATGAGAGCATCCTCATCACTACCACCCCAAAAGGAAAACCCGTACCCATTAGCATGCATTCTTCATTTTTCCCAATACCTCCTAGCCCTACCACCAATCTGTTTTCTGTCTTATGGATTTATCTGTCTTGAATATTGCATACTAATAGAATCCTACAATATGTGCTCCTTTGTGACTTATTTCTTAGCATGTTTTCAGGGTTCATACATGTTACATTATCAGTACTTCATTTTTTTATTGCTTGAAAAGAATCCATTGTATGGATGTATACACCATTTTATTCATCAGTTCATCAGTTGATGGGCATGTAGATTGTTTCCACTTTCTGATGAATAAAGCAACTATGAGCATTCATGTACAAGTTTTTGTGTGCACATACATTCTCATTTCTTTTGGGTTTATCTATACCTAGGAGTGGGATTCCTTGGTCACCTGGTAACTCTGAACTTTTGAAGGGCCACCACATGTTTCCAAAGTGCTACATCATTTAAATTCCCTGCAGGAGTATACTCTCACCAACATTTGTTAGCTTATTATCTTTTTTAATTCTAGCCAACCCAGTGTTTATGATGTGGTGTCATTGTGGTTATGATTTGCATTTCCTAATGATGTTGAGCATCTTTTCATGTACTTTTTGGGCATTCATATATCTTTGGAGAAATGTCTGTTTAGGTCCTTTGCCCATTTTGTAATTGAGTTTTTTTTTGTTGTTGTTATTGAATTGTGATTGTTCCTTTAATCCAATCTGTGGATTGTTTCACTTTCTTCTTGGTATCCTTTGACCATAATAAAAGTTTTAGATTTTGATGACATCCAATTTTTTTTTCTTTTGTTTCTTGTGCTTTTGATGTTATGACTAAGAAGCAATTGCATAATCTATGATAATGAAGATTTATGCCTGTGTTTTCTTTTAAGAGTTTTTTAGCCTTAGCTCCTATGCTTAGATATTTTATTTCTTTTAAGTTACTTTTTATATAAGTGTGAGATTGGGGTTTAGTTTACTCTTTTGTATATAGCTCTCCAGTTGTCCCAGCATCATCTGTTGAAAAGACTATTCTTTTGCCATTGTTCAAGACTATTCTTGGCACACTTGATCTATATCTCTGTAGTTATGCCAACACCACACCATTACTCGATCTTCGTGGTAAATTTGGAAATTGAGAAGTGTAAGTCCTCTGACTTAGTTGTTTTTCAAGATTGTTTTTTGTATTCAGGGTTTCTTGCATTTCCATGAATATTAGGGTCAGCTTGCCTATTTCTTCAAGAAAGGAAGTTGGAACTTCTTACAGATTGTATTGAGTCTGAGTATCAATGTGGGGAATGTTACCAATTAACAACATAAAGTCTTCCAGTCTGTAAACACGGGTTGTCTTTCCCTAGTTTCCCTTGTTTAGATTTTCTTGAATTTCTTAGAGCAATGTTTTGTACATTTTAGTATACAAGTCTTGTACTTTTGTTAAATTTATTTGTAAATTTTTTGTTTTTGATAGTACTGTAAATAGAATTGTTTTCTTAATTTCACTTTCAAAATGTTAATTGCTAATATGTATAATTCAGTTGATCCTCTGTCTTGCAACTTTCCTGAACTCATTTATTAGTACTAATAATTTTTTGTGTATAAATTTCTTAGGATTTTCTATATATAAGATCATGTTGCCTGTTAATAGAGATAGCTTCACGTCTTCCTTTCCAGTCATGATGCCTTTTATTTCATTTCTTTGTTAATTGATATGACAGGAACCTCCAGAACAGTGTTGAATAGAAGTGGTGAGAATAGACATCCTTGTCTTATTCCTGATCTTAGGGGAAAGCAGTAGTCTTTCACCTTTAAATATAGTGTTAGCTGTGCATTTTTTTTAAAGGTATTATTGATATACACTCTTAGGAAGGTTTCACATGATAAAACAATGTGGTTACTACATTTACGCATATTATCAAGTCCCCACCCATACCCCAATGTCCATCAGCATAGTAAGATGCCACAGATTCACAATTTGCCTTCTCTGTGCTACACTGTTTTCCCCTTGATCCCCACACCATGTGTACTAAACATAATACCCCTTGATCCCCTTCTCCCACCCTCCCCAACTGCCCTCCCACACCCCTCCCCTTTGGTAACCACTAGTTCCTTCTTGGAGTCTCTGAGTCTATTTTGTTCCTTCAGTTTTGCTTCGTTGTTATACTCCACAAATGAGGGAAATCATTTGGCACTTGTCTTTCTCCACCTGGCTTATTTCACTGAGCATAATATCCTCCAGCTCCATCCATGTTGTTGCAAATGGTAGGATTTATTTCTTTCTTATGGCTGAATAGTATTCCATTTTGTATATGTACCACATCTTCTTTATCCATTCATCTACTGAAGGACGCTTAGGATGCTTCCATATCTTGGCTATTGTAAAAAGTGCTGCAGTAAACATAGGGGTGCATCTGTCTTTTTGAATCTGAGAAGTTATATTCTTTGGGTAGATTCCATGGAGTGGGATTCCCGGGTCAAATGGTATTTCTATTTTTAGTTTTTTGAGGAACCTCCATATTGCTTTCCACAATGGTTGAACTAGCTTACATTCCCACCAGCAGTATAGGAGGGTTCCCCTTTCTCCGCATCCTCCCCAGCATTTGTTGTTCTTAGTCTTTTGGATGCTGGCCATCCTTACTAGTGTGAGATGGTATCTCATTGTGATTTTAATTTGCTTCCCTGATGATTAGTGATGTGGAGCATCTTTTCATGTGTCTGCTGGCCATCTGAATTTCTTCCTTGGAGAAGTGTCTCTTCATATCATCTGCCCATTTTTTAATCAGGTTATTTGTTTTTTGGGTGTTGAGGCATGTAAGTTCTTTATATATTTTAGGTATTAAGCCCTTGTCAGATATGTCATTTACAAATATATTCTCCCATACTGTAGGGTGCCTTTTTGTTCTGTTGATGGTATCCTTTGCCTTACAGAAACTTTTTAGTTTGATGTAGTCCCATGAGTTCATTTTTGCTTTTGTTTCCCTTGCTCGAGGTGATGCGTTCAGGAAGAAGTTGCTCATGATTATATTCAGGAGATTTTTGCCTATATTGTCTTCTAAGAGTTTTATGGTTTCATGAGTTACATTCAGGTCCTTGATCCATTTTGAGTTTACTTTTGTGTATGGGGTTAAACAATAATCCAGTTTCATTCTCTTGCATGTAGCTGTCTAGTTTTGCCAACACCAGCTGTTGAAGAAGCTGTCATTTCCCCATTGTATGTCCATGGCTCCTCTATCATATATTAATTGACCATATATGGTTGGGTTATATCAGGGCTTTCTAGTCTGTTCCATTGGTCTATGGGTCTGTTCTTGTGCCAGTACCAAATTGCCTTGATTACTGTGGCTTTGTAGTAGAGCTTGAAGTTGGGGAGCATAATCCCACCAGCTTTATTCTTCCTTCTCCAGATTGCTTTGGCTATTTGGGGTCTTTCATGGTTCCATATGAATTTTAGAAGTTTTCTCTAGTTCATTGAAGAATGCTGTTGGTATTTTGATAGCAATTGCATTGAATCTGTAGATTGCTTTAGGCAGGATGGCCATTTTGACAATATTAATTCTTCCTATCCATGAGCACAGGATGTGTTTCCATTTATTGGTATCTTATTTAATTTCTCTCACGAGTGTCTTGTAGTTTTTAGAGTATAGGTCTTTCACTTCCTTGGTTAGGTTTATTCCTAGGTATTTTATTCTTTTTGATGCAGCTGTGAATGGAATTGTTTTCCTGATTTGTCTCTCTGCTAGTTCATTGTTAGTGTATAGGAATGCCACAGGTTTCTGCATATGAATTTTGTATCCTGCCACTTTGCTGAATTCAGATATTAGATCTAGTAGTTTTGGAGTGGATTCTTCAGGGTTTTTTATGTACAATATCATGTCATCTGCAAACAGGGACAGTTTAACTTCTTCCTTGCCAGTCTGGATGCCTTTTATTTCTTTGTGTTGTCTGATTGCCTTGGCTAGGACCTCCAATACCATGTTGAGTAGAAGTGGGGAGAGTGGGCATCCTTGTCTTGTTTCTGATCTTAAAGGAAAAGCTTTCAGCTTCTGGCTGTTAAGTATAATGTTGGCTGTGGGTTTGTCATATATGGCCTTTATTATGTTGAGGTACTTGCCCTGTATACCCATTTTGTTGAATGTTTTTATCATGAATGGGTGTTGAATTTTCTCAAATGCTTTTTCAGCAACTATGGAGATGATCATGTGTTTTTTTGTTCGTCTTTTTGTTGATGTGGTATTAGCTGTGGATTTTTAAAATTTTTATCACGTTGAGCAAGTTCTCTTCTTAATTTGAGTGTTTTTATTATAATGAGTGTTCAGTTTTGTTGAATGCTTTTTGTGCATGGTATTGAGATGATTGGGTGATTTTTGTCCTTTAAATTTGTCCTGACAAATAAAAATTTTACCCAGGCAGCTGAATTATATGATTTGTGTAGTGAATAATGTGTGCTGAGAGTACCTGCTGGTGAAGGCCACTTCTGTTTACTTATGCTTTGCAACAGCAGGAGATCCTAATGCTTCAAGTAATTTTTAGAATTCTAAAATGTCAGGCATGCAATATTTTAAGATCTTTAGAATCTTTGGTCATGTTAATAGCTACTAACTTATTTACATGTAAACTGCATAAATTTGAGTTTTTAATGACAGCTGAATTCCTCTTTGTTTTAGAGTTGTCGTTTGTAATCTGTATCCTTTTGTGAAGACGGTGACTTCTCCAGATGTAACCGTTGAAGAAGCTGTTGAGCAAATTGATATTGGTAAGTCAGAAAAACCATATTTGAAAAGTGACAGGGGAGAGGGTTATTTACATTTAAATGAGATTTCAGTTTGGTGTTCACTATTGAGGAAGTAGAATATGGTTACTGCTTCCAGATTGTGTTCTGGGATGATGGCAGTTCACCTATATTATCTAAGCTATTTCTTGTGTAGAGATTCATCTAGGTTATTTTTTCCCTTTTCTAAGTCAAGAATTAAAGTAGAAATATGTATACAATTACTTTATTTGAAAGAGGTTAAATTGATGTGAAAACACACATCTTTTGTTCTTCAAAGGTGGAGTCACCCTATTGAGAGCAGCAGCCAAAAACCATGCCCGAGTGACAGTGCTGTGTGAGCCAGAGGACTACGCGGCCGTGTCCACAGAGATGCAGGCCTCTGGCAGTAAAGACACCTCCCTGGAGACCAGACGCCAGTTAGCCTTGAAGGTGGGGAGACACTTTTATCTAGTCTAGTATTTGGCAAACCAAACAATATTCAAGTTTGACTAGATCATAGCACCTACCAAGGCCCCGCTTGGAGCTGCTATCTGTTATAAATGAAGAGGCTAAATATTACCAAGGGATAATGTCCAAAAGATTGATAATTGGAGTGGGGATGATTCACTGTGCTCTGTAGTATTTAGTTTCTTTTCTGCACAGGTGTGTGTGTGGAATGAAGGGGTGTAGTTTGCTCTGTGCTGCCTAAAACCGTCTTGCCCCTGTTTTGAGAAATGCTATTAATTCACAAACCTTACCCTGTTTTTAGGCTTTCACTCACACAGCACAATATGATGAAGCAATTTCAGATTACTTCAGGAAACAGTACAGTAAAGGAATATCTCAGATGCCCTTGAGATATGGAATGAACCCTCATCAAACTCCTGCCCAGTTATACACACTGAAGCCCAAACTTCCTATCACAGGTAAAGGCTGAGTGTTATGTGGCATGGTTTGCTGTGTCTGGGGTGGGGGGGTAGGGGGGTGTATATCACGTGGTTTATATTTAGAAGATAAAGTAAATTGCATAACGCCTCTTACAGCTGCCTGAAGTTTGAGGTGCCAAGCGAACTTGTGAGCAAAATATACTGAGATAATCTGCACTTCTGGAGAAAGGTCAAGTTGGAGATAGAAACTGGTGTGTCTTTAGCATATAGATGATTTTGAAGATGTAGGACACGATGAGATGGCCTAGATTTCATAGAAGAGGTCAAGACCAAACCTTGGGTTAGCAGTGGAGGAACCAGCAGGGGGAAACCACATTGGAAAACCTGTAGTTTCAACAGAAAAACAACTACTTAATTTGGGAATGTTACAAAAAGCAGTTCCCTTGGAATGATGGATCTGGGGCCCAGTTGTAATGGGCCAAAATAGGAATGTGAGGTTAGGAAATAACAATGATAAAAGTAATTCTTTGAACAGAAAAATGAGGACTTGTAGAGTTATGAGAGGGTTTTAAATTTTTGCCTAGTAGGCTAATTAGAGCATGTCCTACTTGTAAGAAGGGAGAGGGGTGTTGGGGGCAGAGGAGAGACTTGGGGGTGTGAGGGCCTTGAAGGCCCAAGCATTGGTAAAAGAGCTGGTCTTGGAGAACAAGGACAGCTTCCTTCCAGTACCGAGAAGGCAGGTGTAGGGCACATGGCTTGGTTGGCGGTGGGAAGATTCAGGCCTTCCTGTCTGCTTCTCCCTGCCTGTCACCAGCTGAGGGAGAGAAACGGGGAGTGGTGTAGGAGGTTTGAGGAAAATTTCAAATACTTTTTCCCCTTCACATTCAGTGGGTCAAGTTCTATTGCTACTCTACCTCAAATATATTTTCAATGTTTTCTAACACTGCCCAAACCCCCCCAGTTACCTCAGAGTCTCCCAGATGGCAATAATCTAACTGATCTCTCTTCTTTCTCTGTCTCCCTATTCTTCACACCAGAGTAATCTTTTACAAATGTGAATCAGATGATGTTGCACCATACTTCAAAACATTCATTGATTTTCCTTCCTGCTGAAGTGTTCTGCCCTGCCCTGCAGGCCTGTTACCTGACTGGTCTACTTCCTTGACAGCTTTCTGCTCACCCTCCACTCCCAGCGCCTTCTTCCCTTCTCAGGAGCTGGCTGGCCAGCAACTTCAGCCTTTACAGTAGTTGATCTTTCCACCCAGGATTTTTCTCCCTCTTCTTCATGTCATGTCCCTCTTGTTATTCAAACTCACCTTAAATGTCACCTCCTCAGAGAAACTTTCTCTGAACACTCAGCCCAAGGTAGATGATCATCAAACTGCTAACACAGCACTCTATTTTGTAGCATATATTTAGGTTTTAATTATCTTCTCCCATTAAGATGTCAAGCTCCTCAGAGCAGAAATCTTGTCTTTGTTCATTGCTGTATCCCCAGTGTAGAATATTGCTTGGCATGCTCCCTAAATATTTATTGAATGAATAATTAGAAACCTCCCCTTTTTCATAGATTTTTACTTCTGGGAATTTCTTAACAGATTGACCTATTTTACCTCAGATTTTTCCTCCTTATAGTTAACATTCCCTATTTAGATTCTAAAGCAAAGATACTTTCATGTAATTTCAGTTCCAAAACTTTTAATTTTCAAAAGCTTTTCTATTCATA